>PVJI01034300.1:0-10568 GCA_004026765.1 Micronycteris hirsuta | reverse complement strand
TGGGGGGAGGGGGGAGGGGAGGGAGAGGTTGCAAATAACTGTAATTGAACAACAATAAAGTAATTTAAAAAAATTTTAAAAAAAAGAAAAATAAAAGCTTTTCTTTCACTTTTACTTATTCCTTCTTTGATACTCTTCTTTTTTATATTTATATCTAAGTTTCTGGCTTTATTATTCTTTTCTTTCTAATGAATTTATTTTAACTTTTTTTTTCCAAGGGAAATCTACTAGCAACAAATTCCCTCAATTTTTGTTTCTCTGAGGGAGGATTTCTTCTTCACTTTCGAAGGATAATTTCACAGGATACATAATGCTTTGTCGGCAAGTTTTTTTCTCTCAACACTTTAAGTATTTCACTACATTCACTTCTTGCTTGCATGGTTTCTGAAGAGAAGTTGGGTGTAATTCTTACCTTTGTCCCTCTGTAGGTAAGGTATGTTTCTCTCTGGCTTCCTTCAAGATTTTTTTTTTTATGTTTGACTTTCTATGATTTAAAAATGATGTATGTTTACACAATGGAATACTATGCAGGATAAAGAAAGAAGGAATTCCTACTGTTTGTGAAAGCTTGGATGGAATTGGAGAATATTATGCTAAGTGAAATAAGTCAGTTGGTTAAAGACAAATACCATATGATCTCACCTATAAAAGGAACATAACAAACAAAAATAAACTAATGAGAAAAACAGAACCAGAGGCATGGAAACATGGAACAGACTGACAGCATCCAGAGGGGCAGGTAAGATTGATAATGGTGGAAAGAAGGGGGAGGAACTAGTCAAAAAGCATGTATAAATGACCCATGGACACGGACAACAGGGTGGGGATTGACTGTGGGAGTAGGGAGTGGGATGGATGGAGGAGGGCAAAGGGGGAAAATTGAGGCAACTGTAACAGAATAACAATAAAAAATAAAAATTAAAAAATAAATAAAGAACTAGATGGAAACTCAAAGAAATGAATGCTAAGGTATATTTTTAAAATATATTTATCATGCCTAGTGTTTTCTAAGCTTCCTGGATCTGTGATTTGGTGTCTGATAATAATTTGGGGAAATTTTCAGTCATTGTTAATTCAGATATTTCTTCTATTCTTTTCTTCTCCTTCTTGTATTTGTATTATACATATGTTCCATATTTTGTAGATGTCTTACAGTCCTTGGATATTTTTGTTCTTCTTTTAAGTATTTTTTCTGTAAACTTTCAGTTTTTGAGGATTCTATTGATATATCCTCTGGCTCAGAGATTCTTTCCTCAGTTGTGTCCAGTCTACTAATAAGCCCATCAAAGACATTCTTTATTTCTGTGGCAGTGTTTTTGATCTCCAGCATTTAGTTTTGGGCCTTTCTTAGGAATTCCATCTCTGTGTTTACATTGCCCATATGTTTTTGCATGTCCTTTACTTTACCTATCGTAGCTCTTAGTATATTCATCATAGTTGTTTTAAAATCCAGTCTTAAAATTCTAACACCCTCACCATGTCTGCTTCTGACATTTGCTTTATCTCTTTAAATTGTGTTTTTCGCCCTTTGGTATGGCTTGTAATTGTTTTTCTTGATAGTTGGATATGACAAAAAGAAGATACTGTTATAAATAGACTTTTAGTGATGTGGTGGTGAGGTATGAGGGGTGGGAAAATATTCTATAGTGCTAGGATTAGGTCTTGGTTTTCTAGTAAGCCTATCCCTTTGGACTGAACTTCTCAAGTTCTTCTCAGTTTTTTCTCCCCTACATTAGTGGGAGAGGATGACTAGAGGGAACTGGAGTTGGGAATTTTCCTTCTCCCATGTGGAAAGCTAGTAGTGGCTAAAGTTGGGTATTTTCTTTCCCCAGGTCACTTGAGCGCTGGCCTTGTTGAGAAGAATAAGGTGTGCTTTTAATGGCTCCTGAAGTCTAGGAGCTAAAAAAAATTTAGAGTCTGAATTTAAATTTGAATTTGAATTTCAATTAGAGTGCCGACTATACCAGCTGTTATGAATGCAAGTGGTACTCTAACCTTACAAGTATCCACTCCATGCTATGGTGTTTCCTATAAGACAGCCTCCATACATTGTCATAGACCAGAGGTACCGGGCCACCTATACGGCCACCAGCCTTACAGGCAACACTGGTACCAAGGAACAACAGTGAGCCAACACAGGTGACTATTCTATTCACTCAGGTTTAATTGATGCAGGTTCAATCCAAATCTATATTAATTCAATAACAATAATAATCACTCAGAAACATCATACAAGAGAATTGGGGAATAATGAACCCAAGTCCCAATAGTCCAGAACAGGTCTGGGTCCAGAGGGAAACTGGTCAACATCTTGCAAGGTAGAGTCTATGGTGGCTTCAGAGTCAGCTAGAGCAGGGTCGATTGGAGCAGCATCTCTCAGCTTCTCTCAGCTGCTGTTCGAAGGCCTTTACTTTTACACTTTTGGATGATGCAATGTTGCATCAGCCTCAGATTAACTCATTTTTTTATACCATCTTGATAGGCACATGTGGTTTATGTCATGCCACTGTGCATGCTTTGAGAGAGTGGTGTTAATCTTTAGATAGAACATGTTTACCATGTTCTACTGCATACTCAGGATATTGCATAATCCCTCTCAGCCATTGTTCTACTGCACGTGTTCTAAACATGGCTTCCCTCAATGCCATCTTAGTTGAAAGACTGACACCATCTTAGTTCAGTCCTGCTCTTCACAGTTCCCACTGCCAGAAGCATGAGGAGATTTTTTATCCAATATTTACTATGGCAATATTGTTGAGTTCTTGAAGGTAAACCTCACAATATTGTGAAAGCAACTTAATGACTGGGTACCCTGGAGTATTTAATTTCCAGAGTTGTCTGCATTGAGTTTCCAAAAGTTCATCAATTGCCATTCAGGTTTTCCTACCCAGACACTGGTTCCCATGGCACTTAATGCTCATGACTCTGCTCCAATAAACCATAATTCCCTGTATTTGCCTGTCCATTTCTCCATTCTTGCTTGCACCATTTGCCTTGTGTTCTCCTCTCCCCACCCTTATTGACCTAAGAAGAGTTGTCGATTTTTTACTCTGCTCATTTTTTTTCTTATTGTTAAGATGGAGTAGTGACTTCCAAGCTCCTTACACGCAGAAGTGGATGAGCATACTTAATTTTATGTTATATTTTGATACATTTTTATGAAACAAAAACTATCATCTCATTGATCCTCTCTCTTGCATCAATCCCAGTCCTATTAGGTAAACAATATTAGAAGCCTGAATCCTTCTACACCTTTCTTCTGGCTATTAAAAACATATACAAGCATAGAGATATACATCTTGAAAATTCTACCAAAATTTTACTGTTTACCAAGATACTTGCTTCTTCTGTCAAAATGTCACTATGGTTTCTTGTTACATATTTAGATACATCATGAAGTAAAAAAATATGCTACAGAGTATAAAATGTGTTTTACATGTATTCATTTAGAAAAAAAATTATTAGTTCTATTCTCTAACCCTAGCATCACAATGAAGATATTCTTAGAGAAAACAGGCAGCTAAACCATCGACCATCTTGCTAAAATATAAGCCTAATGAGTTGCTCTGTGATTAAAATTATTCAAAGGCTTCAAACTCCAAGATATGCGGTACTAAAATATTATCTAATTTTCCTAGCTACTTTATAAACACAAGAAGGACTCAAGGCAATGCAGTATATTGTAAAACATGTGGATTGGCAGAAACAAGGCCAAAATTCTAGTGTCTCTCATCTACTAAATAGCCACATGCATTTAGGCAAACTCTTTTCCAATTCAGTTCCCTCACATGTAAAATGATAGAGTTGAACTTTGTGAACTCTAAAGGTCTTCCTAGCTTTAGTATTCTATTCCATGTTAATAACTCCCATATCCAGAGAGATAGCTTCATATTACTTAATGAGCTTGGCTCAGCACATGCATAGCATGGATCTGTGTTTTCTAAACACTCTCTGCTTCACTCTTAAGGAAGGCCATAAAAAATACTAGCTCATCTTTTGGTTATTCATTGTCTTGCCTTTCTAATTCACCTTTACCTTTCTACCCCTACTTTAATATTGAATAGTTTCTTTCAGCCCATTGGTTACTAAAGTGATGCCTGTGCTCCAGATCATGTCCTCAGTTTCAAGTTCTATAAAACCTCTGTCTTCTGATGCAAATATGTCTCTTTTCACCACAGTTTGTAGATTCCTAGGAGACCTAGGTTTGGGCTTTAGAGAGGTCTTCAAATGCTCTAACATTATAAGCAAAATTTTGCATGCAGATATACATATGTATATTTCTAGGTAGAGTGGTTTTAACTTTCAAAAGATTGACATAGAAGTCTGGGACCCAAAAATGATTGAGAATCAATGTCAAGTCCTAAACTCTACCCTGAAAGTTTCCCTAGGCCCTACTTTGTTCTGAGCACCTGGTTCGGTTCTTGATCTTTCTTATGCAAGCCCGTACAATCATCCTCATCCTTTCTTGCTTTAACTTTTTCCTAGTAGACTAATTACCATTGCCAACCAATCCCAATCAGTTCTTTCTGGATTCTTAAGTTATCCTTTGTCTTGTTTCCACAAGACATTTAATGGCCCTGTTCCTTATACTCAACTCTTGGTCCCCCAACTTCTCTACTACTTAGTGTTCTGCATTACTGAACCACAGTCTCTAATTAGATACAGTTCCCATACAACAATAGCATTTTTAACATTTTACAATTCAATAATTATGTCAATAATCATTATAGATGCCAGGTTCTCTATGTTGTATCTGCATTATCACATTTATTTCTCACAACAATTCTATCAGCTAATTACTATTATCTATATTTTCTAACTGATAAAATTGAATCACAGAGATATTAAGTAACTCATCCAAGGCCACATAGCTGTTAAATGGCAGAGCCAAGGCTGGTTATCCAAGTCTCATGACCCCAAAACCCCTGTTCTTAAACACTATTATAAATTTCTTTTCCATTCAATTTCTGAGATCATCATCTTACAGGTAGACTTCATGGCTAAAATTTCAGAGACTGACTTTCTCTGTGTACTGGAATATAAAATTTTAATAACTTAAAACATTTTAAGACTAAAATTGTACTCCAAGTCATATGTGCAAGAAAAATGAGTGTATATGTCCATGAGAACATTTTTACCTGAGTGCTCATAGCAGATATGTTCACAATAGTGAAAAACCATAGATTACTCAAATGTTCATCAACACATGACTGGATAAATAAAATGCATTATACAATGGAATGCTACTCATCAATAAAAATAAAGTACCTACATATGCAGCAACATGGATGAATATCAAAAACAAAATGCTGAGTTGTTGCGGATCCTGCCCGCAGAAATCTGTATGCTGAGGCTGGCATGTTTATGAATTCACATGGAGTTTATAAATGACTAGAAGAACCAGGACTATGTGACCCCCCTCTAATCAACAGAGAGAGGCCCCTAGCCTAGTCCTGACAGGCTTTTATTGCTGTCGTTGGGCACACCACATCAGAATGGTATCCATTAACCATGCGCAGATTGTAGATTCACTTTAGGTGGTAGACAGCCCGGAAGGTACATCAAAAGGATTATGCAAAGACAAGAGGTATGGCTGAAATTAGAAAGGATTAGCATTGGTCTAAGGAAGCTAGATAAGCATTAGCATTTGTTCTTTTGATCCAGGGAGAGAAAGATTTTTAGTGAGAGCAAGACTTAACTCTAGGAAATATGCCATCCTGATTTGCCCACAGGAAATCCCGCTGTCACACATGTGGGGCCTGCTTGCCATCCCATGTTCCACTGGAGCTTTCTCTTAGATATGAAATGTTAGAGCTACATTTCCCATGGTGAGATGCATGGATTCCTCTTCACTGAGTGAAAGAAACAGGACACAAGCAGGTACATACTTTCTATTTATAGGAAATTCTAGAAAAGAGGAAACTGAGATAAGTGGTTACCTCTTGGGTCAAGGACATTGCCTGGAAAGATAATGGCAATATTAAGCTATCTTGATCTGGATAACATCTATATGAGAATATACATTCATTGAAATTCACTGAGATATATACTTAAAATCCTATCTAACTAAAATGTTGAACAAAATCCAGTGGGCAACTGCAGTATAAGTAAGAGATCCAACTAAGTAACATTACAAGGCCCAAAATATATACCTTTAAAATATGTAAATATATTCAAGTCTCTACTTATTTTTTTTCTCACTGTCCAATCTACAGGCACTGTAAAGTTGACAAAATAGAGTAGTTCCCTTAGGTTAAAGCAATGGTTCTTAACTGGGGGCTATTTGGGTCCCCAGGTGACCTTCAGCAGTTTCTGGACACACTTTCCATTGTCACAACTGGGGGAATTGCTGGCAGCGTCTAGAAGCAGGGATACTGCTAAATATCCTACAATGCACAAGACAAGCCTCCTCAAAGAATTACCTGGCTTTCAATGTCAAAGTCCTAAGCTGAAAACCTCAAAGCATTGCTACAGCAAAATAAATTGGTATGTAAGGAAACCAAGGAGCAAGTATGTGAACAAATCAACATCTATTAAAACCAATCATTTCAGCTAGCTGTCCCTCTTGAAAACAGCAATCACACTGTGATTGAGGTGGAGAGTGTGGGTGGTAATGATGTGTATTCTTACCATGGAGCTTAGTGGGATATTATAAAGGGCCTCCAGAAGGCAGCTCAAGGGTACTGAGAGGTGGGACTGAGATACCAAAAAGGATAAAGACTTCAAAATCCAAAGTTCAACCACTTAACAATTTTGCCTATGGTGAAAGACAAATGCCAGTGAAGACAATGTTTCTTCTTCATCTGAATTTTATTCAAGAAAAATAAGTTTTACTGAGGGGGGGCTTATTCTTTTGCCATTAATCTGGAATTTTGTTTCTTTTTAAAAATATCTATTTGCAAGAAATTAAGCTGCTAAGAAGGAAGTCACATTAGACAGAGACAAGAGGAGGTGTTGCCCTAGCAACCAAAAGTACTTACAATATTTTGTGAAACTCATTGTGCAGTATTTAATTTTTTAGTCACTTTTTTTAAACATGGAAAGGCTTGAAATAGCTTGATAAATAATTGCCCCAAAAGGCCTAACACTTCCTAATATCCATCATGAAATTTCTTTCAGCACCACCAAGGACATAATTCTGAATTGTAAATGCAAAACAGCATAATAGACTCCTCCCCGCTTCCTTCAATGAAAAAGATCTACAGTGTAAAGCAACAAAGGAGCTCTCATACAGTACAAAAGAGATTTCTCTCACATACCAGAGTTGCACACTCTCTAAGCTTGTAAAAAGCATTTCTCAAATTATTCCTTTCAAAGAGTAGCAAGACTATCTTAAGAACCAACCATGTTACTAGCTAATCCCTTCAGCTCTAACAGATGTGGTATACCCAAGTCAGGTGGAAAAATATCCATGATTTTTTAAAATAAGAAAGTAATGTTTCATTTTATTCAAATGGTTCCACAATTGTTAAAATGTTTATGTTTGAAAAATATATACAGAAAACCAGCATAGTACATCAAAAAGTACACAGGCCTTGAAGATAAAATAGTTTTTGATCTGTCACTAACTAACTCTAGACATTAGGCAAGTCACTGCACCTCTCTGGGTCTCAGTTACTTTATGTATAAAGTAAGAAAGTATACCAAATAATTTCTATATTTTCTTTCAAATCTATCACTCACATTTTAATATATCACAATGCAAAAAGGACTCTTCTTTCTAATGTTATGCAATTTTAAATCTTTATATTTTTTAAAAGTTTCATGTGCAGTGCTTGAGTTCTTGCTTTGCCTTATCTAAATTCATTTTTAAGCAGTATTCTAATACTTAGCACTGGTGAGCAGTCCTTTCAAAGAAGAGCTGTTCATAACATTGGTTATATAATAATCCCCCTTGATATTTTCAGCATTGCATTTACCAGCTATGGGTGAATCATTCCAGAAATGTTAGCTTATGAGGAATTCACTAAAGACAGACTGTGAGCTGTTAGAAGCTGCTAGAACACCTGTACTCACCAGAGACTACTGAGACTTTAACAATGGATACTTCTTGTGCATATATACAAAGAAGAAATTAATCCACAGGAAAAAAAATTCTAAATTAGGAACATTTGGGGGAATTAAAGGAGCAAGAGAAAGACCATCATTCTTTTCTAAATGTGAATAATTGAATTAGCTATATAAACTCATACTTGAGATTTAATTTATATAATAAAACTACACACATTCTCCAACAAAAAGATGTTTAAAGGACTCTTTACCTTAACATTATAAGAGAAGTCACATCTATAGGCTGCTATTAGAGGACCATATTCAGATTATATAAGTGAAAAAAAAAACAAGTTAAATGCCTTACATTTGGAGATATGGCACTTTTAACAAAACTGCATTAAGAAAAATACAGGATCACAAGTAACCATAGTTAATACACTGAATAGATGTTGGTAAAAAATTCCCCCTGGACTTTCAATATACAGTCTTTAGTTTGCCTCATGGTTTCTATCAATGTTATATGCTATACTTCAAGACAAAGATTTATTGTAACTTCTAAAGTTAACAGAGATAATTCATATTCAGCTCCTTTATACATTTTATTCAATTATTTTTCAGATATGAAACAAAAGAAAAATATAATCCTGGTAAAATAACTACAATTGGAAAAACTTAATTAGTAAATCAAATATATTAGAAGGCAGAAATGACATAGGCAAAGAAGCTGAGGAGAATTTAAAACAAGTTTCTATTGATTCTTTCCACAGAAGTTATTCTACCTCAGTGTTCCTCAGTACAACTTGAATTACCAGATGGTAGAATGGTTATCTAGTTAAAAGTTTTAGCTATAACCAGAGACCAAAGAATTTGACAGAAGTGTACCATAGGCCCTTTTAGTCTGTTTCCCTCTGTTATAAACATGTAATCCAGTCCAGGTATAGGGGAAAAAAGATGAATACAGAGGGGTGGGGGGAGGCAGAAAACTGTACTTGAAGAACAATTAAAAAATTTAAAAATAAATAAATGAGAGTGTCAAAAAAGATGAATACAATCTTGAGGAAAAGCTTATATTTATAGGCCTAAAAATCACAGTAGCTTTAGCTCTCAATTGTAATCAGAGCTTTAACTGAATTCAATCTTGAAGATTTAGTTCAGCTTATTAATATACCCCAACAAGTTTGCCTATATCATCTCATTTAGCATAAGTCCAATTATTCAAACACATATTGAGTGCCTATTATGTGCTGACCTCTTTTTGCAAGTTAGGAGAAAGGAAAGCAAGAATAGAGTGGATAAGACTTAGTCCCCTCCCTCAGTGCTTTAGTCATAAACACAATGTGACTTGATGATGGACAAGGGTTTCCAGTTGAAGGAGTAAACACATTTACCTGAGGGAAAAAAATGAATGGTACAAAGAAGTCTTCACATGGGGATATTTGAACTATGCCTTGAAGGATGAGTAGAAGACAAGAAGAACAATGAATGTGACTGATATATTAGGTAAACACAAGGGCTGTGCTTAACACATGGAAGCACAGGAAAGAATGGCATGAACAAAAACTGTAGAATTACTAATGTGGTATAGTTTGAGGTGGGTTTCCTGTGTAGGGCTAGAAGGTATTAGACTAGAGAGATGGGTAGAGGTTATCTCTAGAAGACACTTCTATGTCATCATAAGGTGTCAAGACTTTGCCATAAAAGCTATGGAAAGCCATTACCTGACTCTCAACATAGATTGACATGATCTGAATTGCATTTTAGAAAAAATAGCTCTAGGAGCAGTAGAGAGATGAGCTGGAGGGCATTAAGTTTGGAGTTGGAGAACTAGTGCAATAATCCAGACAGAAAGTGACAACACTGAAAGCCATAGCTGTATATTATCATAAATTCCCACTTTTTTCAGCAGCCCAGGAATGAGAAGTTTTGCTGTATTAACCCACAGTTAAGTTACCAGGATGGATCAGTAGAATAATGGGGCAAGAAAATAAAGGATGTAGCAAAATGCAGTTGAAGTGATGAACTATGGAGTCCAGACTGGTTATGAAATGAAGTGAAATAACTGAGGGATAAGAGATGTAGTGGGCAAGATTTTGGTCCCCATGATTTCTACCCATGGTGTTACTCTCCGATTATGAGTTACTACTTTTATAACCATATATGGCAAATGGAAGGTTACCTGGGTGTGACTAATCATTTGAGCAGAGAATTTTTTCAAGCTAGTGGCAGAAAGAGAGGTCAGCGAGATTGAAGTGTGTGTGGGGCGGGGAAGGGGTTGCTTGTTTTGAAGACATTGTTTGCGGGTAGTTTTTATCGCGCGCTAACAGGTGGCACGGGCCATTTTTGCTAATTTTTTGCACAAATGGCAACGTTCAGTAACATTTACGATAACTTTAGTTTTACATATTTTTTTTCAATGAAACTTTTTGTGATTTACTATAAAATGTATACTGAATTATTTTTCTTTTTTATTAATTTTTTTGTTTAATTACAGTTATTTGCAGCCTCTCCCCTCTCCCCTCCCTTCCCCTCCCATCCCACCCCCCCAGCCTCCCTCCTCCCCCTTAGTTCTGTCCATG
>PVJI01034299.1:0-10566 GCA_004026765.1 Micronycteris hirsuta | reverse complement strand
GGGCACATGCCTGGGGGGCGGGCCAGGTCCCCAGTGAGGGCCATGTGAGAGGCAACCATACATTGCTGTTTCTCTCCCTCTCTGTCTCCCTCCCTTCCCCTCTCTCTAAAAAATAAATAAATAAAATCTTAAAAAAAAAAAAGACAAAAAAAAATGCTTAATAAAACCAAGCAATTTATTTATTTTTTAAAAAGATTTTTTTATTTATTTTCAGAGAGAGGGGAAGGGAGGGAGAAAGAGAGGGAGAGAAACAGCAATGTATGGTTGCCTCTCACATGGCCCTCACTGGGGACCTGGCCCGCACCCCAGGCATGTGCCCTGACGGGGAATCGAACCGGAATCCTCTGGTTCCCAGCCCGCGCTCAATTCACTGAGCTACACCAGCCAGGGCTAAGGATTTTTTTTTAATCATATGAAGTTGAGCTGAAGTTAACATCAGTAGAGTTAAGAGTGAGAAAAATATAGCTTGGCTAAAGGTAAGGTTTTAAAAAATCAAGGAGTTCCAATTTTAGATAATAGAAATTAAAGTCTATCCATTCAAAATCACTTACCATGTATAATATACCCTGTAGTTAATTTACTGTGTTATTTCATTTTTAAATTGTCTCATTATATTTGCATATGTATTATTTTTCCTTGACAAATGCCTATTTCTTAGAAAGCCATAATGGAATCTGATGAAGAGTGGTCTATGAACAAGAAATTGATTGATCTCTCTTCGAAAGATATCAGAAAGTCTGTAAGTATCTTTTTCCCCCCAATATTAGAAATTACACTTAAGGATCCTCATTAATTTCCATATCTTACTTGATAAAGACCATTTGTCTGGTTCTACAAATAAAGAAGAAATTCTTTTCATTTTGCTTGATCTAGCAACTGCACATTTGTTCAAATGCTTGTTTGAGTGTTTATTCCAGACCTCCTGTCCCTCTGCCATAGCCGTGCCTGTCACTGGCTTGACAGCCATCAGACTGCCACAGGAGTTCCTCTCACGGGCTTCTCAGCCTCGGTGAGAGAGGCTTTCTTGTCAATAGAATTATAATGAGAGACGTTTTCCTAGAGGTTCTGTTTTGAATTTGGAACTTGGTTTTTGTTTGTTTGTTTCTTATACCAGGTTTCCTGTTAAATCCCTTTAAAATAGTTAAGTATAATTAGGTAGTTACAGAATAGCCATGAGGGTCTAAAATACAGTATAGGACATGGAGTAGCCAAAATCCTACTCATGACCCATGGACATGAACAATGGTGAGGGGATTGCCTGAGGGAGGGGAGCTGGGTGGAGGGGAGCAAAGGGGGAAAAATTGGGACAACTGTAATAGCATAATCAATAAAATGTAATTTTTAAAAAAATATACAGACTGCAAAAATTAATTGATTTGACATGTAAGTGCATTTTTGTTCATGAGAAGTAGACAATATTAAATAAAATAAGATGACATAAGAAATAAAAATTAAAATAGACTACAGGTTCATTTTTCTGTTGGGGAATTTTTTCACCAGTTTTCCTCATTCAATATTGACTTACAGAACAAGTTTTAGATACAAGGTTCACATAAGTTGAGTTCTTTTGTCATGACTTCTCTCTTTTCTAGAAATATAAATTAAAGGGAATAGAGCTAGAATTGTGACTTCCATTTTGTTTTTTTATTAAAAAAGTGATTTAGTTTACAAATGTTTATTGAGGGTCTCCTGTTTACCAGGCACTATTTAGGTGCTTGTCATGCATAGTGGAACAAAACAGAGAAGATCCCTGACTTGGTGGAGCTTATAGTTTAGTGCAGGCTTTGAGGACCTCCAGCCTATGCTAAATCCAGCCTGCTGCCTGTTTGTACAAATGAAGTTTTATTGGAAGACAGCTACCCCATTTGTTCATGTTCTGTCTTTGGCAGATTTCATGCTTCAAGGGCCGACAGAGTTGCGACAGAGACTGTATGATCTGCGAAGTCTCCCCTCTCAAATATTTTATTTAACTTGAAACTTCTATCAGCTTTTTTACGTTTGCTGACCCCTGTTCTAGTAGTGATTATCAGTAGAATATTTTTCTCCCGTTTCTTCTTTGGGGAAGCTAGATTCCTGTTACCTGTGACTGATAGGGTTCCTTATTACATTTATTATATCCCAGTCAAAAGATTCAAATTCCATTGTGTTATTGAAGATACTTTTAACTCAAAGATAAATTATTCTCTGCCATCTTTTTTCTTCCATTTCTGGTGAATTGAGCTAGACAATATATTTAAAAACAAAATATAAAAACCCTCCTAAATGTCCTATGTACTTCTACCTTACAAGCCTATAGAAAAATGTATCTAATACACATACAGCTTTTGTGCCTGTTTTTCACTTGTCATACCACACTTTCCAGTGCCATTAAATATTCTTTTAGAACATGATTTTAATGGCAGTTGAAAATATTTTGAAGAAGAAATTTTGAAAGAAATATATTCTCCATTTGCTACATTGCATATGCAGTTTTCTTACTGGTAAACCGCCACCTACCTAGTATAAGTTTGTTTTTTTAAAATCTAGATAAATACTTAAGTACCCAGAGCGTTCTAATATTTTAACTTAACACGTTAAGCGTGGCGTCAGTCCCTGGGGACTGACAGTGAACTTTCCACTCAGATGGCGTCAGTCCCCAGGAACTGACAGTGAACTTTTCATTTGGGCAACATCGGCACGTGAGAGTGGCTGGCAGTATCAAGGTTAAAAAATAAATGTTGTAATTTTAATGAAGTTTTGCATTGGCTACACCGTTGTGCGCCTGTTTATACTCTAACTCAACACCCGTCGAGTGGTCGCTGTCCCGCCGCCTAAACAGAAAGCCCCACAAAATTGACTCCACGCTTAATGTGTTAACCAATATGGGAAATAAGAAACAGATACAGATTCTTGGTAGTATATTCAACTTTGAAGTATTTCAAATACAGCATCAGTTGCCTTTTCTAAGTCACCACATAGCATTGCATCTGAGAGTCACAGCAGATGGGGAATGAACCAGGTGACATCTTAAGGTCCTTTTTAGCTTTAGGATTTAGTGATTAGTAGATGGAATTGTGGAGAGAACTTGAGTATATGAATAATTCCAAAGCAGGTCACTTTTTAGGTAACAAGCTTTCCAGTATCTTTTTTAAATTATAAAAGTGTTTGGAGCATGAAATGGACAGTCGAGTTATTTTAACACTATTTTTGTTTTGAAAAAAAATCACTATCCTTCTTCTAAGCGTGCTGCGTCTTTGGCAGTTTCATGAAGTGTATTACCTGCCTTATTGTGGGCGGGGTGTTTTTTTTTTCCTATAGTCAATTCTTGGCTTTTAGTAGATTCACATATTTGTAATTCATTCTGATTCTTTGTTGATTTATGTTTTTTGTTGTTGTATGAGTATAAGCTTCTCTTTTTATGCCCATTTTGTTTACTGTCTGTGGGTCTTTTGATATCTTTGCAGTGTAGTATGAAGTTTATGGAAACATACAAGGGAAGCAGATACGAATATTTATTGTAGAGGAGTTGACATGATATTAAATAACTTGTCAAAAAAGTGGTCATTTTTTATATGACTATTTTATTGAGATTTCATATGAGTTCTTTCTGAACTTTTAAATGTTGTAGTTTTTAAGTTTAATTTTGTGAAAAACATCTAACACTTTAGGGGCTGTTTTTTTAAAAAAACATCTAATACATTTAGAAACTGATTTTTTTTAAACAAAGGAAAGTCAGTCTCAAGAAAATTTTGGATTTACCCAGGGACCTTCAAACTCAGAGACACTTATATGAAGTCAGGAGTAACATCTGGAATATTAAAAGGAGGATATTAAAATATTACTGTTTTTCTACCATAAATAGTGTTTTTGCAATTATAGTGATTATAAAAAAGAGGTAACTCTGAGTACCTTTTCAAGAGTGGTATCAAAGTTTTAACTTCTTTCCCTGTGGCTGGTTAGGCAAGAAGAGATAAGTGCTAACTGTGCATGTAGTGTGATACCGGGAAGACCATGGCTTGTACCGTCTACAGCGAGAGCACACAGGAGGAGCCGTGGTAGAAGTCGTTCTTCGTGTAGAAGTAGTTCACAGTTCATTGTGCCGTCTTGGCGGTTATGCTGTAGACTGTCGACATTTGGTGTGTATACTAGTTTCCTAGTGCTGCTGTAGCAAGTTACCACACACTTAGTAGTTTTAAACACCACAGGTTTATTATCTGATAGTTCTGGAGGTCACAAATATAAAGTGAGTTTGACTGGCCTGAAATTAAGGTGTTTGGCAGGCCTGCTTTCTTTTTGGAGCCTCTCAAGGAGACTTTTTTTCAGCTTCTAGAAGTCACCTGCATTCCATGGCTTCATCTTTAAAATCTTCCCATCTTTTTCTGAGCCTCACCCACCTTTTTTTCTCTTGTAAGTACCTTTGTGATTATGCCGGGCCCACTGGATAACCCAGAACATCTCCCCATTTCAAGATTTCATAACTTAATTGCATCTGCAAAGTCCCTGTTGCCATATATAGTAGCATATTCATAGCAAAATGATGGATTAGATTATTGGTGTATTTAGGGGGTCATTATTCTGCCAAACACCATATAATACAAACAACAGGCAACGCACTGTCATTACAAATTGCTCCCGTAAGTTCTCTCTGCTTCCCAGTGCTGTCCTTTAGTTGATGTATTTCTGTAATATTGTTTTAGCCATTCAGATTCGTATTTAGCCATTCAGATCCACACATGAGGATCTATCTACTTCAGAGAGCAAAAATACTCTCATGGAGCCTTCCGTCCTTTTTTCTTTGACCACCAGTTTGGCACAAGACACTAGTGTTTGGGAGACAGAAATAACAAGCGATACTTGAAGATGTTGACTGCCAGACACTGGGCCATGTGCTCTGCGTGCACTTCCCTTTTGATTCTCACCACAAACCTCCGAGCTCTTCGGAGTTCTCACGAGACTCAGAGATGTCAAATAACTGGCCTGTGGTTACATAGTCGTAAGGATTGGACCTGTGATGGGAGCCTGTCTCTTTATTTTTTCTTAATTATCTAGGTCATACATGTGTATATTTAAAAAATGTGAAGATATAAGACTATACTTTCAGGGATCCTTTCTATAGTTCGTTAAAAATGTGAAGATATTAAAAAAATACAAAGTCATAAACAGTAATCTATTTCTTTGCATATTTTATAAACTGATTGGTTTTTACTTATATTTTTCCTATGACATGCATAACTCTTTATTAGCCCTAATTTTAAATGCTTTATGTTATTTCACGGTGACTGCTTTCTTTCCACCATACTATACTATCTCCCTTCAAGTCATGCCTTCTGGAGGACACAATACAAAATCCATAGATGTGATTCAGAGTAAAGGCTGACAGGGTGAGGGATTAGAGAGGACAGACAGTACTATTATGTGACTCACCTGAATAGTTTCTGCTGACAGAATTGGAGCTTGGAGGGAAAACTTGCATGAACAAAGATTTACTTAATTGATAAATAAGTTACAGCCTTTTCCAATCATGATAGAGTTTAAAATACTGTGTGTGTCTGGAAAGAGAGAGGGAAAGGAAAGGGGGGGAAGATAAAGACCTTTGACCAATGTAGATTTGAATTGCGTTGGTCTACTTAATGTAGAATTTTTAAGATAAATCACTGTTGTTTTTGATCTGTGATTGGGAGTCCATGGATGCATAGGGCTGACTGACTGTATGCGTTGATCTGTGCTGCTTTATAAAGGGGATTGGAGCATGTTTAGATGTTCATATCTGCGGGGGTGCTGGGACCAGTCCCCCAGGGATGCTGAAGGTAGTCTAGTTCTTCTGGAGTCAAGACATACATGGATTTTCAACTGTGGGCTCAGCGCCTCTAACCGCTGAGTTGTTCAAGGGTCAACTATAGTTAATCCTGGAAATATTTTGAAATGAGGTTGGTAAACTAAGTATGGCATACCCATCTCATTCACTAGTTAATAAAAATTATGATTGTTCAAGTTTAATTTATCTTCGATAAATAAATAGTAGTAAAGTCTTCGGTATTATAAACAAAGCTTTAGGTATATGGCTAGGCCCCTCTTCCTATTCTGCATTGTGAGAAAAATATAAGAAAGCTTATTTTTATTCTCTATTTGTATAGTGTAAAGGAAATTATCCTGCTGTTATATTTTCAAAATATACCTTTCTTTTCTGTTTTTCCCCAAAGACAGGAAAATAATGGGCTTTGACTACAGTTGTTGAATGCTGTGGCCAGCTGTCTGGCGGAAAGGCTGCCAAATGAGAGGTTGTAGAAAGTTAGGTCACTGCTTCAGTATCGACGTGTCATTGGATCAGTACTCAATGATTTGGGAATTCAGCGTTTACTTTTCCTTGACGGATACGTAATTACTGCCATGCCAGAGAGCAAGAAGAGGGGTTAAGCATGGCTTTCTAATTTCATCTTGTATTGATGTGTGATTTATTCATTTATTTAGGTACCCAAAGGCTTACCTTATTTCTCTGTGGATTTTGGCCTCCAAGGAGGGTTTGCCCATATCATTGAAGATCAACACAAATTTCCTCATTACTTTGGAAAGGTATGTTCACAGATGTAATACAATTTCAATGTTTAACCATCTGGTAGCACTTTTCTTTTGAAGGGAAGTCAAAACTTGGGTCACAAAATATAGTGAGGTTGTTCAGCAGTGTTCTACCCAGTCTTTAGAGGGACAACCTAGAAACTATTAATAAAATTATCCCAGAATATTTGTCATAGTCAGGAATGTCACTTTGGAATGAAAGATTTGTTACAGTGTCAGCAGTGACTACAGTGGAGTCAGCCAGCCTTGTGCTGAGAATGGTTCTTAGCAACATTTATTGAGGGCTTACACTGATACAGGTATTATTCTAAGCACTCACTTAATTCTCACAATAATTCTGTTATGTAGATATTGTTATTACTTTTATAGGTGAAGAAACTGAACTGCAGAGAGGTTATATAATTTGCTCAACATCATTCGCTAACAAATGAGAGAACCAAGGATACATGCACTCATGATTTAACTAGAGAACGCATGATTTCATCTCTTCATTTATAATTAAGCACCATGTAGTTCAAGAATTATATGACTCATTTCATGCATAGTTTCTGGCCAGATACTAAAGCCAGATCTTTTGATGGCCTGTAGGTGCTTTTTAGTACTACAGATTGCCTTCCAGGGGCATAGCCCTTACGTGTGTCTACTGAGCATGTGGGTAGTATGTAAGTAGTCCTGGGGACTGGAATGAATCAATATAGCCACTGAAGCAATCTAAAGAAGTCCAGGCAATAAGAGCTCTAGAAGTGACCTTTTGATCTAGTGTAGCTCAGCCTTTCTGCTCAGGTCATCTCCTAAATCCATCAAGGAGACTTGATGAATTCCCAGGGTTCCCTGTTCTTCCTCCCCACTTTCATCTCCTGTAAAAGACCATCATCTACAATGAATAGGGACATGTCAAGAGGAATCTCAGCTCCAGAGGTTGGCCTTACAAACTTCATGCTGTTGCCCTTGAAGGATTAACCAGGGCCCCCAAACCATGTGCATCTTTGAACTGTTGAGGTGTATTACAGAAACTAGTTTGAGAAATTTTTGGAATATGTTTTTCCAAAGTTAACTAGAAAGAAATTTGTTATCGTTGCTTTGAAAAATTCTGTTGTTACTCAGTGACAACAGAATTTTGTCATTAAACATATCCGTGGATTTACTTTTTTTAAACTTGATTGTAATGAAAGTGAAGTAAATTATCATTTACTTGTATAAATTTAATTGGAAAATTGTCCTCCCTTAAATGTTATGCATATTTATAGTTGATATGATATTGTTTTAATGTTAAGATGAAAACTTCCTTGGTTAACATTGCATCATTGATTAATTTTTCACAAAAATTGCTTTTGAAGAATCAGCTTGTGAGGCTAAGAATTCCTTTATGCTGCTGCCTGAGCAGTTGTTCGCAAAGCAGGACGGGGTTGTCTCTTTCCACTAGCAACTGTGTTCGTAGCAAACAAGAACCAGTCCTACACGGTGCACGTAAGACCGAGCTTGCTGTTTTAGGGAGACGGTATTAGGTCAGTTTATAAGCTAGGCTTTCTTAAACCGCATTGCTTACTTGGGCTGACGCCAAGAAACTCTCGCATTAAATCTAAATTTACCTCATTTCCCCTGATGTCTTCTACAAACTATTGGCTTCTTTATTTCGCAGCCTCAATGACAGAGATTCCCACTTCCATGGAACTTTTCTTGATATAGTTAACAAATAAAATCTTTTTTTTTTTTTTTTTGAGTCTCCTTATAATTTGCATTTACCTATTCTACTTTGTAAGACAGTCCTTTTTGTAGTTGGGTTATTACTCTGGCTCTCACGACAACTCCACATTCTGTTATGAGCTCCTCTGTCTTCAGCGAGCTTACACGTATGTTAGTTTCTTTGTATCCCCTATAGTATCTCACTCGGCCTTTACGCAGTAGGTTCCCTTGGTATGTTGCGGAGATGAAGAATCTATGTCTTAATTATGTCCAAGATCTTATCACACAGAGCTGGATTGAGTATGCGGAATTCAACCCTTAGCCCATTGTCTTCCTAGACTGCCTCTCTGTAAATATTACAGTCTTCCTGTACCTTTCTGTACTTGGATACTCGAAAGCACATATTTGATTAATTTCTGTAGCTGATAGCATAGAAAGAGGATCATGAAGGAAATAATGTAGAATAATAATGAGATAAAATCTATTTCTCAGGGATTGGGAGTGTGACTTTTAAAATGAAGATGATTTATACTTTTTAATTCTTGATTTATATGTATTGTATTAAAATTTGATTTTGATTCCTGAAAAAGATAATAGTAGAAATTGGTTTATAAATATACTGGCTAGCAGAGAAAACATTAATCTGAGATTCAACCGCAGTTGAACAACAAAGTCAATAAATATTAGATGTTGATTAACTCTTTCTTTACACTGGAGCAGCTAATAAGGAGTAAAGTAATTAAAATTCACTTTCTCTTTCTCCACTTTGCTGCTATCTGGTAGATGTGCTAATGAGCAACAAAATGGACAAACTGCTTGACAAGGAGACACAGCTACGACTCCTAAGGTTACAGAGTTTGCATAGTTAGAGCTAATGGAAAACAAGATATGTTTAACTTGAAAGTAATATTTATATAAAATTCAAACATTTTCATGGAGAACAACTTAGTGCTATATTTAGTAGCAGAATAAGCAAATAGTTTCATTCCTGTTTTCATACATATGTGTTTGTATTTATACATATGTGTTTGTATTTTTCTCATTCTTTAAAAGGAAATCATTGGCGGGATGCTGGATGTCGAACCAAGACTTTGGAGGAAAGGGATCCGAGAAAGCTTTGAGGATCAGAGGAAGAAAGCACTGCAGTTTGCCCAGTGGTGGAAACCATTTGACTTCACCAAAAGTAAAAAATGTTGAGTCATACCTTTCATGTTTTGTTTCCTCTTTAGATTTTTTTCAGCTTTGTTTCCATAGCACCTAACTAAACTACTGACCCTCGGGTCGCAGGGAGAGTCATGCTCCAGGTCTCCGACTACTGTGCATCACTGGATTGTGGTGTTTCCGTCCCCACCTGCTCCCGTGGACTGCATCGCAGCAACCGGGACTAAGACCAGATGTAGTGGGTGACCTGCTCACGTTCCTGTTCTGCACCCACATCTTGGTGTTCTGAACTCGTCAGTGAATATATAGAAAGACTTTTCCAAAGGATTAGCTGAGAAGTATAACAAGTCATTGATTGAGAAGGAGATGGGTTGGCTTCAAGGCTGACTCTATTGATTGACTTCTTTTGCATTTTTTAAATTAAGAGTTGGCATATTCACTAATAATACTTGAAATTTCTTTTCATAGCATTTTATAGAAGATCTCTTAATCTTCTACCAGTAGTGTTTGTGTGTATGTGTGTATATATACACACACACACATCACTGTGATTCTTTTTATTAAAGGAAAAAGAATGTTCCACAGGTAATAAAGAATTAAATGAAGGCCCTGACTGGTGTAGCTTATTTGGTTGGGTGTTGTTCCGTGGAGCGAAGGGTCGCCAGAACAGTTCCTAGTCAGGGCACATGCCTGGGTTGCAGGTTCAGTCCCAGTTGTGTGTATGAGAGGCAACTGATCGATGCTTCTCTCCCACATCAATGTTTCTCTCCCTTTCTTTCTCCTTCCCTTCCTCTCTCTCTAAAAATAAGAAATAAAATCTTTTTAAAAAGACATTAATTTAAAAAAGAATTACATGAAGTATAATATAACATGTTCATGATTTTTTTTAGTTCTAGATTTTAAAATAGTGTCTTTGAATTTCAGTGACTTTAAAAGTAATTGTTCTAAAAATATTTTTTAATTATATTTTATTGATTATGGTATTACAGTTTTCCCATTTTTTCCTCCTTAGCCTGCTTCCTCCACTCCCTTAGGCAGTCCCCACACCATTGTTCAAGTCCATGGGCCATGCATATAAGTTCTTAGCTACTCCATTTCCTATACTGTGCTTTACATCCCCATGGCTATTCTGTAACTACCTGTCTGTACTTTTTTATTTTATTTTATTTT
>PVJI01034298.1:0-10571 GCA_004026765.1 Micronycteris hirsuta | reverse complement strand
TTGGTTTCAAACAAAAGAAATATCCAATGCTTAACATAAGCACACACACAAAAAGGGGGAGAAGCAGGTTCTGGAAAGAATATCTCCACCATCCTAGAGATTCAGATTTGAAAATCCTTCAGGAACTGTGGCAGACAGAATAATGTGCCCTCACCAAAGATGTCCTAATCTTAATCCAAGAACCTGTAAATATATGTTACTTTAATGATGAAAGGGGCTTTTCAGAGGAGTTTATTTTGGATTATCTGGGTGGGGCCAGTGTAATCACAGGATGCTTAGAAGAGCATCAAAGTCAGAGAAGGAGATGTGATCATGGAAGCAAAGGTCATAGCAGAAGAGAGGGAGTCCAGCAAGAGAGGGGTAAAAGGAGAAAGAGATTGGTTTAGAGATGGAGGAAGGGGTCGAGGAATGCAGCCGTCCTCTAGAAGCTGGAAAAGGAAAGCAAACAGATTCTCCCCTAACACAGTCCTGCCAACACCTTAAATTTAGACTTATGACCTCCAGAATTTAAGATAATTGTGAGATGATTGCTATGTTGTGTTAAGCCATAAGCTCATGGTGATATTTTACAGTAGCAATGGGAAATTGTTGTAGGAACAAAGAGGGGCATCATACCTATAGTCACAAGCCAATCACAGGAGGTATTTACTTAGGGTGCTAAAGCTTGCTCAATAACTTCCCCAAACTTGTCATAATAGCACCACTGAACCCACTGAATCATTTCTATCTGTCCTTTATTATGCTCTCATGATTGAAAGTGCACGTGGAAGCATCATTTCGGCTGAGTCTACATCAAATTTCCATCTGTAGTTGTCAGAGCACTGGGAAGATGAATCTGCCACAGCCTTGTATGAAAACATTAGTGAGAATGAAATTCTTGCCCCTTGTCATTCTTAACATTCTCCCCCACAAAAGGGCTGTTTTAATTCTAATAAACCTCCCGAGATATATGTCTAATTTGGCCTCTGAATAATCTTTCCTCTTATTCTTTTTTATCCTCACCTATGTTTTTTATTGATTTTAGAGAGAGAAGAACAGAGCAGGAGAGAGAAAGATAGAGAGAGAGAGAGAGAAAGAGAGAGAGAGATTAATATGAGAGAGACATGAGAGAGAAACATCAATCAGTTGCCTCCTGCATGTGCCCAGACCAAGGACTGAACCTGCAACCCAGATATGTGCCCTGACCAGGGATCCAGACCTGCAACTCTTTGGTGCACGGGACAGTGCTCCAGCCAACTGAGCCAACCGGCCAGAGCTTTCCTCCTATTCTTGTAAAGTCATCAATAACCTTCCTGTTGCCAAATAAATGCACAAGTTTAAGCCCTCACCTTACATAATTTTTCTGCTGCATCATGCTGATCACTCTCTTCTTGCGATATACTTTTATATGCTTTATGAGACCATGCTTTGCTACTAAATTAATCAGTTAGTAGGCCATTGTTGTTGTTCTGTTACTCCATCTTAGTCTAATTTGACTCTTTATTCTCTTCTAACCCATTGATAAATGTTGACATTCCCAGGATTTGTCCTAATTCTCCAAATTTTCTTTCTCAATTATTTCTTTTTAGTGGCTCTCATCAGTTTCCATGGTTTTAAAATATCATATGTATACACATGTCACCATGCCCCCTAAACCTTTAATCAAAGCTCTGTTTTTAACCACGAGACACCTCTTTCCGACTGCTTCTCAATGTCTCAACATCCCCGAGGCATCTCAAACTGACATATCTAAAGATTCATTCTTTCACTCATAAACCTGTGTCTGCATGATTTTCTCTTCACTTAGTTGTTTGCTCCACCTGACGGTGTGGTTTAAACATCACTCAAATGCATAAATAAACTAAAAGCTAGAAATCCCTTGAATTCTTCACATACAACCCATAGAACCTGACTCTGGCTAACATAAATGTGAAATTGTCCTTAGTAAATTTAGATTCCACAAATAAACCAATAATAGAAAACCAGGCTGTGATCCAGCCAGGAGATGAGAACTCCAACAATGATTTCGTGGCCGAAACTATATGGTTAG
The DNA here is from genome assembly GCA_004026765.1 of Micronycteris hirsuta. Taxonomy (NCBI): domain Eukaryota; kingdom Metazoa; phylum Chordata; class Mammalia; order Chiroptera; family Phyllostomidae; genus Micronycteris; species Micronycteris hirsuta. The sequence continues at coordinate 8,542 of PVJI01034298.1, read as the reverse complement.
AGTGCCTTCCAGCCAGTGAACTCCAAGGGCTCCAACTTTCATCACTCCCTCAGGATGAAAACACCTGGGAGACTGTGCCCGAGCTGTTCTTCAAGTCTCTAAGCCCTGGTTTAAATTAGGAAAAAGGGATCTGATGAAAGAGCCTACAGGGTTACATTCAGTTTTCAGGTGAAGATGGAATATACAGTTTTATTGTTCTATCGGTACTATACATTGTGGGATACTGTAAAAGGAAATTTGGATGCTGTTAAAAAACAGAGATGGATTCTTCAATATCACACAATATACTATCTACTACTAAACTTCAATTTAGCATTTTATTCTCTTGAGTCTAATTCTATACTGTAACTCAAAACAACCCATTTTTCTCTCTTCTCATTTCAAGGCACTATATATTTTTTGACACAGCTAAAGACCACTGCCTGGGGCACAACTAAAGACCACAGCCCAGGGCGAGAATGCTGCAGGGCTTTTTTTTTTAATCCAATTAATTAACTTTTCCCTGAATTCCAAACCCCTTACCTATGCTTTGTTCTCCTTATAAAAAGGGCCATTTTAAAATGGAATTTAAGATGGTCTGTTAGGGTGAATACCCGCTGTTTTCTCAGATCACCTGCCATCTGAATAAAGTGCCCATAAAGATTAAAAAAAAAATTTATTGTTTACACTCTTACAATTTTCCCACTTGACTCCCCTCCACCCAGTCTACCTTGTATTCCCTCAGGCAACCCCCACACCATTGTCCATGACCATGGATCATGCATATATGTTTTTTGACTACTACCTTCACATTTTTTTCGACCAGTCCTCACCTACTCCATCCCCTCTTATAGCTGTCAGTCAGTCTGTTCCATTGTCCATGCCTCCAGTTCTATTTTGCTTATTGCTTTATTTGGTTCATTAGATACCACTTATAAATGAGATTATATGGTATTTGTCTTTTCCTGACTGGCTTATTTCACTCAGCATAATAGTCTCTAGTTCCATCCATGCTGTGGCAAGTGGTAGACATTCCTTCCCTCTTACTGCTGAGCATAGTTCCGTTGTGTAAATGTGCACAGTTTTTTTATCCACTTATCTACTGATGGACACTTAGGCTGTTTCCAGATATTGGCAATTGTTAATAATGCTGCTTTGAACACAGGGTGTGTATATTCTTTTGAATTGGTGTATTGGGATTCTTAGGGTATATTCCCAGAAGTGGAATCGCTGAGTCGAAAGGGATTTTCATTTTTAATTTTGTGAGGAAACTCCATACTGTTTTTCACAGTGGTTGCACCAGTCTGCATTCCCACCAACACTGCACTATGGTTCCCTTTCTCCACATCCTCATCAGCACTTACTGTTTGTTGATTTATTAATGATAGCCATTTTGGCAGGTGGGAAGTAATATCTCATTTTGGTTTTAATTTGCATCTCTCTGATGGCTAGTAATGTTGAGTATTTTTTCATGTGTTTATAGGCCCTCTGTGTGTCCTCCTTGGAGAAGTGTCTGTCTATTCAGGTCATTTGCCCATTTTTAAATTAGATTGTTTGTCTTGCTGGTGTTGAGTTGCATGAGTTCATTATATATTTTGGAGATTAAACCCTTCTCTGATGCATCATTGGCAAATATGTCCTCCCATACAGTTGGTTCCCATTTTGCTGATGGTTTCTTTTTTAATGTTTTTAAAGATTTTATTTATTTTTAGAGAGAGGGGAAGGGAAGGAGAAAGAGAGGGAGAGAAACATCAATGTGTGGTTGCCTCTTGCACATCCCCTAGTGGGGACCTGGCCCACAAGCCAGGCATATGCTCTGACTGGGAATCGAACTGGTGACCCTTTGGTTCACAGGCTGTGCTCAATCCACTGAGCGACACCAGCGAGGGTGGCTGATGGATACTTTAGCTTTGCAGAAGATTTTTAATTTGATGTAGTCCATTTGTTTATTTTTTTCTTTGTGTCCCTTGCTCTAGGAGATACAACAACAAAAGTATTGTTACGCAAGTTATCTACAATTTTTCTGCCTGTGTTTTTCTCTAGGATGTTTATGGTATTATGACTTATATTTGTTTTTTATCCGTTTTGAGTTTATTTGGGTGTATGGAGTAAGTTGGTGTTCTAGTTTCATATTTTTTTTTTGCAGGTACCAGTCCAGCTTTCCCAAAAACATTTATTGAAGAGACTATTTTTACTCCATTGTATGTTCCTGCCCCCTTTGTCAAATATTAGTTGACCATAGAGACATTGGTTTATTTCTGGGCTCTCTATTCTGTTCCATTGACCTATATGTCTGTTCTTATGCTGGTACCAGACTGTTTTGATTATAGTGGCCTTGTAGTATCGTTTCACATCAGGTATGTTATCCTTCCTACTTTAATCTTCTTTCTCAAAATTTCTGAGGTTATTCAGGGTCTTTTATGGTTCCATATAAATTTTTGGAATATTTGTTCCAGATCTGTGAAATATACCATTGTGATTTTAATATGAATTGCATTGAATCTATAGATTGCTTTGGATTTTAAAATTTGGATTTAAAATTTGCATTTTAATGATGCTAATTCTTCCAATCCATGAACACAATGTATGCTTCCACTGATTTGTATATTCCTTAATTTCTTTCTTCATTGTCTTACAGTACAGGTCTTTTGCCTCTTTGGTTAAATTTATTCCTAGGTACTTCATTATTTTTTGTAGCAATAGTAAATAGATTTGTTTTCTTAGTTTCTCTTTCTGATAGTTCATTATTGGTATATAAAACTATAATTGATTTCTGAGTATTGATTCTGTATTCTGCTATTTTGTCAAATTCATTTATTAGGTCTATAGTAGTTTTTTGGTGGAGCCAATAGTGTTTACTATGTACAATATCATGTCATCTGTGAAAAATGACAGTTTTAGTTCTTCCTTTTCAGTTTGTAAGCCTTTTAATTCTTCTTGTTGTCCGACCACTGTGGGTAGGACTTCCTCTACTATGTTGAATAAAAATGGTGAAAGTGGATATCCCCGTTTTGTTCCTGATCTTAAGGGAAACACTTTAATTTTTGTCCATTGAGTATGATGTTGGCTATAGGTTTTTTGTATATAGCCTTTATTATGTTGAGGTATGATCCCTATCCTCCCACTTTTCTGAAAGTTTTTATCATAAATGGTGCTGGATTTGATCAAATGATTTTTCTCCATCTATTGAATGATCATGTGATTTTATCTTTAATTTTGTTTATGTGATAAATCACATTTATTGATTTGCAAATGTTATACCAACCTTGCATCCCCAGGAAAAATTCCACTTTATCATTTTGTGTGATATTTTTAAGGTATTGCTAAATAGTTTTGCTAGTATTTTGTTGAGGATTTTAGCAGCTATGTTTATTGAGGATATTGGTCTATAATTTTCTTTCCTTGTTGTATCTTTACCTATTTTTTGGAATTAGGATAGTACTAGACTTGTAAAGAGAGCTTAGAAGTCTTCCTTCCTTTTCAATTTTTTTGGAATGTTTGAGAAGGAGAGAGGTGTTAGTTCTTCTTTGAATGACTGGTAAAATTAGCCTGTGAAGTCATCTGGTCCAGAAATTTTGTTTGTTGGGAGTTTTATGATTACTGCTTCAATTTCATTAGTTGTTATCAATCTATTCAATTTTTTTGTTTCTTCCTGATTCAGTTTTGGAAGATTAGATATTTCTAGATATTTATCCATTTTGCCCAGGTTGTGCAATTCTTGGATATAGTTGTTCATAGTGTTTTAAAATCCTTTGTATTTCTGTGATGTCAGTTATTACTTCTCTTTATTTCTGATTTTATTTGTTTGGGTCCTCAGTTTTTTTCTTAATGAGTCTGTAAAAGGTTTGTCTATTTGGTTTATCTTTTCAAAGAATCTGCTCCTGGATTCATTGGTCTTTTGAATTTTTTTTTAAGTTTCTATGTCATTTATTTCTGTTCTGATCTTGATTATTCTTTCCTTCTACTCACTCTGGACTTTGTTGTTGTTTTTCCAGTCCTTTCAGATTCGGGGTTAGATTGTTTATTTGAGATTTTCCTATCTTCTTGAGTAAGTCTGTAATGTTATGCCATGTCATGCCATTTCAAATATATTTGCCAAATTTGATGAAAAGAAGCACAACTCTTTTTGTGTGGTGTGAAATAGAAAATAGGCAGGAATTTCATTGAATTTGTGTTTAAAAAGGATACAATATATAACTTAGCACAAATGGACACTTGTTTTTATCTTGTTGCTGGCTTTCCCTTTTTTTGGTGTTTAAATTTTTTTTCCAAGCAGTCTCTTTGCATTTTAGTGAACATCATGCTATAATCCAACATCCTGACAGCAACATTAGAAGCATAAAGGGACAGAAATACTGGACACAACTTTATTGTCTCTATTTCAGTGATACTAGGAACCTTGCTCACTGACTAGCAAGAGTCAGTCTCTCTCAGGATTTTTGGATTCTTCTGTTTTTGATAAGCTTGGATGGACCTTCTTCTAATGCAAGTCCAAGTAGTTCTTTAAAATCAGAACTAGAAGTCTGCAAAACCTGGTCGTGGTGTCTATGACTTTGGGATGCAGACCACCTGGGTTCCCATTCTGCCTCGACTGTGCCTTAGCTGTACGTATGTCTGTGGGCAAATTAACTTTCATGCTATGTTTTCCTCATTTGTAAAATGAAAACAGTTATTCCCACCTACTAAAGTTGTGAAGATTTGCTATAAATCACTTACAATCACCTACTGGCACATTAAAAGCTCTATGTAAGCATCTGCTTTCTTCTTCTTCTTCTTCTTCTTATTATTATTATTATTATTATTTTTTTTAAAAGGCTACTCCTTGCAGAATATCCAGAATTCAACTGAATGCATAAGGACTCTTTAAAATCTGTTTCATGCACAGTGTCCTTCTGGAGCCTCCCCAGGCAAACATGCAGAACTGGTATGCTTTTCTTCAGGCTAGCACGGTCAATCTGTTTCTCTTAACGGAGATTTTTTTTCCCCACTAAAATGTTTAATCAGTCTTCCTCTTTCTCTCTGGACTCTTGAGGAGACCTAGTTCTGGACTTCCCAGGGCTTTTCTTACAGATGGATACACTTAATCCCTAACATTAGATAGTGCCGTTTCATGGCTACAGCTAAAATGTACTTTAACCATGAAAATATTTTGGACTTAATACCCTCCACTTACCTGGTTCTAAATTGAAAAGTTTTCTAAAACCTTTACTTGGGGAACTTGAGTCTCTACAATGTGATCTTTTTAAAATGTTATAATTAAAATGCAATTATTCTTGTCTAAAATGGGACATATTAACTAAATGCATGTACTTTTGTTCTATATGTTACATCTAGAATGAAATCAAAATTATCTTTTTACACTTGATCTTAGCCAAAAGGCCGAGAAGCTCAAAATTATCTTTTTAAAGTCAAGCCTCTTTCTATTTTTATAACTCTAAATACATTGTGTTTTTACATTCTGACTTGTTTTTGTTACATAAATTGATAGACTATAATAACCATAATTTCCATTTTTTTCATTTGGAGGATGATATAATTTAAATGTTCTTAGGTTAGGCATAGGTGTCTAAAGTTCATTCTAAGTTTTTTCTTTCATAATTTTGCTTCTTAGTCTCACTGTATACGTCAGAGAATAAAGCAGAAAGATAATAATGTAGTATGTATATGAAACCAATACCACATTTATTACCACTTTTATAGGACAGAAGTGAAGCAGATAATCTGTTTAATGATACTTCATCAAAAGAATCTTAAAAACACCACAAGGGTTGTTAACAAACATGTTATGCAAAATACTTAAGAAAGTATGACATAATTAATGTTATGCAAAGAAATATTGTCTTAGTCCATTCAGGCTACTATAACAAAGAACCATAGAGGGTGGCTTATAAACCACAGAAGTGTATTTCTCACAGTTCTGGTGGCTGGAAGTTGGATATCAGGGGGCCGGCACCATGCTGGTTCTGGTGAGAAATCCCTCCTCCGGGTTGCAGACTGCCAGCTTCTCATTGCATGCACACATGGTGAAAAGAGAGTGAGCCAGCTCCCAGGACTCCTATACAAGAACCGAACCCGCTCATCAGAGCTCCACCTTCAAAACCATTACACGAGGATGATGCTGGCAGCACATGAACCGGGGGTGGGGGCACAAACATTCACTCCATTGTAAATATGCTATATAAAATGTTGTATAAGGTACAGTTTGTTTGTTTGTTTTACCATAAACTTTGATAGTGAAGCAGAAAAAGTCCATCTGAATTTTAATAAGTAAAAGTAGGTTATCTTGGGATTTAATATTTTTTTCTGCAGTACACAGATTAGAAACAGATAGGCCATCACTAAAAGTACAACTTTATTGTAACTGGTATAATGTTCTTTAATATTTTACTTTCTTCACCCAGCCTCCCAGATAAGTAATTTGTGTGGACTACACAAACTTGCTTTCTGAAACTACCCCTAAAAGTATTAGGTAACAGAGAAATGAAAACAAAGCCAAACTACTCATCCATCTATCTGTCTCTCTGTCTGTCCCTGTATCAGTCTATCTAATCTACCTAATTTGATTTTGTAGCACACTCTTTAGAATCCTTTGAAGCCATGTGTATTTTTTCTGTGCACAATCAGCTCTCTGATAGTTTTAAGAAGTCTATACTACATTGACCTAATATGTAGCTGTCCTGTTCATTTTATTCATGGGTCCAGGTGTATAATCTGATTTGGTGTGCTCAAATACAATAATTAGGTCACACACAGACCCTTGATGTCACTTTTTAAATACTAACTATCTAACATATATTGAATTCTTATTACTTGTTGGACACAGTTTTAAGGGTTTTATAGGATTAAATTAATTCCCAAAACATTCTAAAATAGAGATATTCCTTTTTATCCCCCTTTGACACAGAGGAGTTAAATCATTTGCCAATAGCTGGTAACTGGCAGGACCAAGTACTAAGCCCAGGAATACAGCCCTGATTCCTCACTTCTATGGCTACAACAAAATGGATTCTTTCCCAGGACTGGGTAATTCAATCCGAGATGGTATTTTTCCCCCATCTATACCTTGAGGCAAAGGCTATTTTGAGTACATAACATGGGGGAGATGTCAGAATTATTCTTCAAGACATTCCTGCTATTCAGCTTGTGAAGGGAAGGAATTAATGGAAGAGCCCAATAAATGAACATCTCTGCCATTATTTCATACAGAGTCTTCCATCAATGTCACTAATAAAATAAAGTTACAGAATGAAGAGAAGGGACTCCAATTAGCTTAAAAAAAGTAGTATGTAGAAATCAGAAACTTATGGCTATAAAAAAGCCAACAACATCTCTGAATATAGACACAAAGTCTGTACTATAAGGGAATCTCCACCACCTCTTCCTAAAGCAAGTGTCGGAGAACGGGTCCTGGAAGTGCCTTGAGGGGCAGGTCCTGGGGCAGCTGGTGTTTCTGAGTGAAGAAATCATTCCAGCAACAGCGAAGTTAATAGATAAAATAATGTCCATGAGATTTGTTACTCTTCTGCATGATGCATTACATCCTATTGATTTAAGTATGACTAATGTGCTACTTAAAATAATATTTTTTTACAGAATCAAACACTTTGGCTTTTTTAGGTATACTTTTAATTTTACTTTTTAATTAGAATGTGTGCCATATACATACTTATTCTATTCCCTATAAACATTAAATTATAAAAGATTACAAGAGCATTTGAAAAGAATTCACATACTCTCCCCATAGAGACTAGAGAGTTTGTGAAATGCCCAGAGAAATATTTTTCAGCAATTTGTTTTATTATTCAAATTCCAATTTTAATAAAAATTTGTGAAGGAAATACATGGTTGTCTTATTAAGACAAACTCCAACAATTTTCAAATATTAGAATAAATAGTTATTAAAAGATTACAGTAAAATATATTCATATATTTTATCACAAATTAAAGAGTTTTAAAGAAAAAAGAAAAGACATAAGAGAAAAAAAGAAAAAATGTATTGAAGAAAGCTTATGGGATAAGAAAAAACACATATAATTAATAAATACATGTAATGTGCAAGCTATAATAAATACAATCTATGAGTCAAAAATTTTTTAGACAGTAAGCATCTAACAAAAGTATTCTAAAAAGAGGAAAATATAAAATCAAGCATGAAATAAGATATAGGACTGCTGAAGAAACACTTAGAGACAAAACAAAGACTACAGCTGCAGTGGAGGAGAAAATACCGTTCAATCTTTGTTGAATTTCCTAGTGGTCAATTTGGTAGATGCGTGTTTTGAAGTTATATTCTCTGTTGAAATAAAGTAATCTTACATTCATTTTATAATGCTGGTTTACTTTTATGAAAATTAAAAACAGCCTACAATTTCAATCACTCTTTCCAAAGACAGCTCTTTAAATACTTGAGACAGCTATCAAGTAATACCTTAGTCATTTTTTTTTTTAATCAAACAACCATTTCTTGTGCTCACAATGTTTGGGGTATGAACATTTTCTAACTTAAATGGGAAAAAGTTACTATTAACTTTTTGTAATAGTCATGCATTTTGTGTGTTGTTTT
>PVJI01034297.1:0-10571 GCA_004026765.1 Micronycteris hirsuta | reverse complement strand
TACATTTGTAAATGTATTTCTGATTCTATCAGTACAACAGCTCTAAAACATATTAAGCTCTAGTATACCATATATATGTACTATTACATTTGAACATCTTTGAAGCTTTAAAAGAAAAATAATCTTTCATGATGTTAAACTGGTCACATCAGTTATATTATAAACATTTCAATTTTGGCAAGTATTTATAGATCTATAAGTAGAAAATGTATTTATAAGATATAATAACCTTAGAAATTAACAGTCAGAGGTGAATTATAGAGTGCAAATGAGAGTGAGATACATATGTATGAGATGGAAATTTAAATTACCAATTTTTTTAATATACTTGGGTCCTTTCAACACTATGCATGACATATTATTAGTATGGAGATAGGTACAAGTTCACTAAAAGGACCTTTCATTGGGCCTATTATTACCTTATCATGTTTTATAACATTTTATCTAAATTTGTTAACACTTTAACCAAATATATCAAATACTCACATAATTTTATTTAAATAAAAGGGGGGGTATACTGCTCACACACACATTGCATCAAATGAATAATGTGTCTCACACACAAATTGAAATGTTGAAATTAAAATTGTTTGGAAAATTAATTTTGTGTACTGGTCCTTCCATAGTGATATTCTCTTTCTCTCTCTCTCCCCTTTTCTCAGCATTATTATTTTTAAAATGAGAAGCAATGACCTAAAGAACTCATCATTAGCAAACTCAACTTTTTATATGCTTGTCTTCTTAATAGAACTGATGAGAAATATAAATATTGCATAAAAACAAGACTTCCCAGGATCTGTTAATGGCTACATTTAAGAAATTGCTGATTCCTTTAAGCATAAACCACTGCTCCTTGCAAGTTTACCTGTTCTGTTCCAGAGTCTGATGGGTCAACATAATATTTGTAGTTGCTGAAATATAAATGAAATAAGAAGGTTCAATTATCTCTCTCCGTAGAGATATATACTGTGAGAAGATGACCAGTCAGATTCCTCCCACACTGCTATATTTTTATAGAGGTCACTTTATCTTCATAATGCCTGAAGACCTCTTATATAAGTTGCTTTTCATAAAGTAAAATATTAAAATATCAACTTCTTTTATAATATTTTGTAACATTTCAATTCCATCACATTTTTATTAATATGAAAAACCTTTTAATCAGAATTGTTTTTTATTTTATCACATTTTTACTTGAATAAAAATTGTTTTAAACGTTCTTAAGTAATATCACATTATTTAGCTTCCTGAGAAGCATTCTATATTTAATATTTCTTTCATCACAAAAATTTTAGGTGCTTAATATAATAAGTTAAAAATTGAAATATACAAATAAAGATGAACAAAATTAATTACACTTTCTTTCCATGTGCTCCCTACTTTCCCCATTCTTAACTCTGAAGTTAGCAATATTAACAGCATGGCATGTATTTTTCCATAAGTACCTCATGCTGATATCAACATACTTATAAAAATATACCTTTATTTGGCTTAAAAATCAGATTGTACTATGAACATTAAGTAATTTTCAAAGTTATGAACTCACCATATTTTTTAGATTATAGAAAAAATTAACTGCATTGGTTCATAACATTTGATAGAATGTTATACTGTAATTTGCTCATTTATTCTACTATTGATGCACACTCAGGTTGCTTCCCATTTTATGTCATTATCAGTAACACGGATAGATGCTGGCATAGCTACATTTCTTCATGCTTTTCTTTACACACTGCTGCTTTTATTTCTACAGGACAAATTGGAACAAGCAGAATTTTCCATGCCATGTGAAGTCTGATAGATACTGACAATGACCTTCCAAAATTACTGCAATTCATTGCTAAACCAGCAGAATACCTGAAGGCCGTCCTTCCTAGTGCTTTTCCTGCACATTGGTCTTTCCAACCTTTGATAGATTAGGATTGATTTTTTAAAACTCTACATTGATTGGAATTTTTTCAAGCACTAGTGATTCTGACTGTATGCTCATGTATTTGTTGTTTGTTTTGAGATCAACAGAAACAAGTAGCTAAGATTTTTGGATTTGAAAGACTGCTTCTAGTTGAATCCTGGCACCATTAGTTGATAGTCTTGTGATCATGAGGAAGTGACTTGAGCCTCTGAAACAAAGTTTCTTCCTCTATGAAATGGATTAACAAGAGTTCCCAGCTTGGAGCAGAGATGCCTGACCAGATTCAGCTTCTCCTTGCTTTCTTTCACTTCATGCGCAGAGACTGAAAGGACTGCCACCCAAGAGTGGTCTAGGCCCCGCACCAAGCATTTGTTCCCAGAACCATTAGACAGTAGCTCTACAGGACAACAGCTTCCCTTCTCTCTTCCCGGACTTCCCCTGTATGGTCACACTTTGGATTTTCTATAAGCAATGAACAAAGAGAAGGAGTCCATGACATCTGGGATGGCCCGGCACTCACAGTGAGATCGTGGTATTCTTTTTTCCAACATAAATAATGTCACAAATATCAACATCAGATAAAGTCATTTTGTGACTTTGAAAAATCAAAACACAATGGAACTACTGCAAATCCAAAACATTGTCCTAAACACAAAAATGACCACACATCCTTACTCTTACCTAATATGAAGAGTTGCTGTTTCTTTGTTAATTATAGTTTTAGCACTAGACTAGGCTTTCCTCTTTCTAGATAAAAGTAACATACTAAATTATTGAAATCTCCGTTTCCAGAGTAAAAGCCTGCTCACATAAACCCACCCCAAACCACCTAGCCCAAATCTAAATATTTCAGTAAGTTCTTCTTTTTTAAAAGGTTGCATTGTTTATTTTACTTTTAGAGAGAGGGGAAGAGAAGGAGAGAGAAACATCAGTGTGTGGTTGCCTCTCTTACAACCCCTGCTGGGGACCTGGCCTTCAACCCAGGCATATCCCCTGACTGGGAATCGAAGAGGTGACCCTTTGGTTCTCAAACTGGTGCTCAATCCACAAAGCTACACCAACCAGGGCTCGGTAATTTATTTCTAACACAGTCTTATTAAGATACCTCCGTGTTGTGAAATAGTAATAAACCCAACTTGTTCAACTACAGACACGTCCCTGGTGGTCTTGGCTGGAGGGCATCGACACAGCAAATTGTTAACTCACACGAGTGCTTTGAATGAACTGCTTGGTAAGTGATGTTAACAACTCCCTGGATTCTCAGAATCTCTATTCCAGACTTTCAGTTCCACAGCTCTTCCCAATTTTACATATGGTCTAACTCCTATAAATCCTCTGCTTTGCTGACTAAAATCTCTGACTAACGTATTCTTAATAGCATGCATTTTGTATATTAATATTGTTAACAATTCTATCAAATTTTCTATGTATGCTTTCTTACTATCATAAAACTTACTTTTTATATTGATATATTATTTGAGTGTGCAGAGTCATTCTGAAATTTTCTTTAAAATAATGTATATTTTAAATAAACAAAATCTTTTCTTTCTACACAACAGTCCTTTGAACTGACACCAACATATTTCTAATTCTTAAGTTATTTTATTATTGTGACATCATATGAACACTTACACAATTTACTTTATTCTAATTTATGTCTCTGTTCTGATATATTTGGCAAAGCAAACTTAATGTGCTGTGATAAAGACCCTTGATTTCATCATAATGCCATTATGGGAGATCAAAGGAGATGGTGTGTAAGGTGGTGTAGCACAGCAGCACGTGACCACACTTTCGATGTACGGGGAGCTCCGTTCAAACTGGTTTTGTGCCCCTTCCCTGCAGCACATGATCATGGACAAGTTAATTAAGCTCTTGCATTTTCAGTTTCCCATCTATGAACTTGAGACAATGCATGAATTGCACTATTTTGTCATTAGAACGTGCAATGCCTCGCACATATCTGGTACATAGTAGGGGTGTCATATAGTAGGCATATAAACCAATAAAAATATTTCATTTAGTTATTCATATGTCTATTCAGGTATAATTTAGTGAATGACTTCTCCATGAGCACCTACTTTTGAAGGGAGGACATAGAAATGATAGAAAAAAGGAACCTCAACTTCCAAATGAGAAAAGCAGATAAATAGCATGTATTAAAAAGAAAAAGAAAAGGGAAGAGAAAGAGGAGAAGGGGAGGAGGAAGGAAAGTAAATGCAATTCCATCTGACACTATTTTCCAGTGTGAATGGTGTGTGAACACAGATATACACACACACAAACTACACAGAAACTAAAAGAACTTACACAGGGTTGAGCAAGAGTCACTCTCTAAGGAATTTAATGCCATCCTGTCACACCTGTGATATTTGATATATAGTTTAACCCTCCCTCCTCTTTGCAAGTTTGTCATGAAAATTAATTTGTTCAAAAGTCTTGGCAAGTGCCTAGCACCTAAGTAAGTACACAGTAATTATTATCGTATTTTCTAATTATTATCGTGTTCAACTGTTCTTTAATATATCTTAAAAAACTTAATTTTAGTCCTTATTATTTCATGCTGTGGTCAAAGTATTATCCAGTGCTCCAGAAAGTAGCCTTCACTCATGTGGTGTCATTAGTGCCCAAGGCCACTCTGCACTTCACATTGACCCACATCTTGCAGGGCCCACAGCAAACACAGAAAAGAAGATAAGGGAGAATGTTGATACCCTGGAAACAGAAAGTACCATTTTTAGGTTGTGGAGAAGAAGAAGAAGCAGAAATAATTTGTAAAGTATAGTGAAGTACCTTTTCTGCCACATGACATGGCTAAAGAACTTAACAACTTAACCAAGCAAAATGACAATAATAAAACTAAAAGTTTAAATTACTCAAAGCTTCAGATAGAAAATAAATATAAATTATTATTTATATTTATCATGTAGATAAATATTACAGTAGACTAGCTGGAGCCAAAATGGTGGGCTTAGAAGATGATCTACACAACCTGGCACAAAGGGAATCTGACCTTTAACCCCTCTGGCTAAGTCAGAGGTGAAGGTTTCTTTGGGGTGTAGTTTACATCAGAATTTCACCCTGGAACTCAGTAGTATGTGACATTCTCATGAGTTTTAATTAATGTAAAATGAAACTTATAAAGTCCACCCATAGTAGTTGATGACCTTGTTTCCCTGATCTTTCCCAGGATCCAAATCAAAGAACTCTTCTTCCTTGTGTCCTGAAGTATCAGGATGGGCAGAGCAAACCTGATTAATTCTGCCAGGGCAGATAAAGCATAGTAAGTTGTTTCTTTTATGAAATAATGCTTTAAAAATCTTTTCATTATATATAATTAAATGATCCCTTTTAAATTCTTACATATGCAAGTTAAATTCATTTATTTCTCTTTACAACTGAAAGAGCATATTTTAGAAACTCAGTTACTAATACTATGAGTTTTTTTGCTGAATATTATATAAATCTTCATATTCTTTTCTATGAATTATTTGTGAGAGAATAATATTTCCCTTTTGAACTTCATTCCAATTAATGGTTTAAAGGGAAAAAATATATATATCGAATATAAAAATTGGATGGAAATACATTGATTCCTTATCTCTCTGTATCTTAAGCAAGTTTATGTATGATTTCTTCTGAGGTCCTTACTGTGCACTTTATTTGTTATAGAACAAGCCAAATAATTGCATCAATTTTATAAAGTTTTATAAATTATAAATTTATAATTTTAAGAAAATCCAGGCTTCCAATTTTTTTTACCTTTTTTCCCAATTTCCAAATTATTAACACTGAGTTTAATAAATGATATTTTACCTTACATTATTTTATATTCAATATCATTGGTCTTGACTAAATTACTTTGCTTGCTATATATTAGAAACTTTAGGATATTCTAGAGTCAAGTTATAAAGGATACAAAATTAAGATTGTCACAGAGAATTTGGATATCTACTTTTATCTGTGTCCAATGCCTTCCATAAACAAACATAATAAATGAGACACACATTAATATAGTCTTCTTTAAGTACTGGTAATAAAATTTTAAGTGGCTTTATTGTTAGAGATTTTTTTACTTCATATTTTTCATCCTCTATCTTTTCTCATACTTAAATACCTATATTTGCCTGTGGTACATACTAGCATTTTTAAGGACAAAGTTTAACTAGGTACTGTATGTGCAGACAGAGAATTTAAAACACCAATGTTCACAGACAAAAAGAGAAAGCAGAATCAATGGCTTTATTTATGCTCTGCTGATGTGTCTTTCCAACTAAATTTTCTTCATGTGAATATTTAGGTAAAAAATCACTTTGGATAAGAGCATTCATAGGATTCTGCAGAACATCACCCTTTAATGGTTAATTGCTCACATACTGTTTCAGTACATTTGGGAAATCATTATTGCAGGCACATTTGGTAAGTCATAAAATATTTTTTAATGAAAATTAACTGAAGAGGATCTTATTTTAAAAGTTGTATGCAACAGCTCCTGAAGTATGGACATTTTTAGGCACATCTGAATCACAGGGCACTGAGAAAACTACCAGATGCCAGAGGCACAGGTATATTTGTTTATGCAATATTGAACTCAGTGGAAACTATATATTTTCTCCTCATAACTGGAGCTGTCTTCACATATGCTGTAGCTCTATTTTAAGAAGGAATTTCCGGGACAGTCTTCCAAAGCATGCTTCTTTCTAGTTCTCAAGAATAAAAAAAAAAAAAAAAAAAAAAATCGTGATTCTGAAATTTTCACTCCTGTCAGACAAAAGGTTTAAAAAAGAATGCCTGGTTGGGGCGGCACACTGGAGATGCACTAATTCTCTACCGAAAATCACTGCTGTGCTCCCGACCTGCCTGGCAGCCTAAGGAAGGGCTGGCACTCTATCTAGAGGTACAGGATCGCCACCCTGGTGTGACCAGCTGCCCCGATGCTGTGGTCTCTTCTTGTGGAATGAGCATTTGCAAATTTTTATATGGTTTATATGTTTCAGTTCTAACAGAAACATAAGAGGAATCAATGATAACTTAAAATGTGTTTTGTACACAGATTTGTGTTGATGCTAATTTTTATACAAATGAAACTGTTTAAATCCCCATGCAACAGGCTTATGATGTAGACCATTAGTGGATTTATAAAGTTGTTTCAAGAGAAAAGGTGTATATTCCAGAAACATAGAAAAGCCGATGCCCTTCACTTGCCCAACCGCATGATCTCTCCTATTTTTCCTTCTGTCTACTCCAATACTCTGCAAAATTGTTAATTATAATAAAC
This sequence comes from Micronycteris hirsuta, assembly GCA_004026765.1. Classification (NCBI taxonomy): domain Eukaryota; kingdom Metazoa; phylum Chordata; class Mammalia; order Chiroptera; family Phyllostomidae; genus Micronycteris; species Micronycteris hirsuta. Next base: position 3,381 of record PVJI01034297.1, on the reverse strand, counting down.
AGAATTTATTGCATTGCCACACTTTACATATTTTATATATTTAGGAATTCACAAAAAACATCCTCATTTTATAAACGACACATTTGAGACAAGAGAATTAAGACCACTGAGCTGGTGTGTGTAAGGCTTAGACTGTAACCAAGACCTGACTTATTCCCAAGTATGTACTATTCATTACACTGCACTCACAATTCATGCATTGGGTTGTTTCTTTACTGGTGTGAAAAGCTGAGCCGTATTCAGCGCAATTCTGAATCACTAAACCATATAAAATGATAGTCAAGGAGGGGTAGTGGATCATGTTAGACTCCTGCATAATCAATACAGAAACAGTTTTCAAAATTCAATAGTTAAATTGAGGTCACTTTAGAATTGTGTTACATATATATTCAAGCTTGTTTGGATAATTTGTAGCACAAACTTGTTTTAAAAATATGAGTGGAAATGATTGGAATATTTGAGATATAAATTTATGCTAAATAAATAGAGGGTGCATAAAATAAGAGTCTATAGATAATTGGATTTAGTTAAAAAGAAAAACAATTTATTTAGATTATCTTTTATTTTCCTAGTGCACATTTGACTAAGCTTTAGAGAAAAGGGGTCTCAAATATAAAGCAAACCCAAAACCAAAGAAACAAAATGTTGCATTGCACTTTCTTTCCATCAGTGAAACTGGTTCTGACATTACGTTCTTTTATAATCTGTCACAAAGGGTAGAGATTGGACAGTGCTCTGGTCAGGGGAAATCATCACAAAAGTCAGGGTAAGAAAAGAAGCATCAGTGATCACATGTCAGGTTGTGATTCAGAACATGGCTGAGACACTCCTTTAAAAATTCTAAGAGGGAGTTTGCAAGGCAATGTTCCCAACACTGGGAAAGAGGGGGGTGTTAAAACCAGGAAAAAGCTGTGGTTACTGTTATGGTACCCACATTTTAACCTCAAGCTGGTATAGCATAAGAAACAAAAATATATGAAAGCAAGAACTTCATAATCAGATGGGAACTTAGAAAGCCTATTTTCAACTTCATAATTATACACAGAAAAGAAACTGAGTTTCTGAGTGGTGAGTTGACTTACTGAAGGGCCCCTAGCTAGTTATTAACAGAGACTGAGGAAGAAGACAGACCTTAAAATTCCCACTCCAATCCTTTTGCACTAAGCTGTGTCTAATCTTGAGAGCACAACCATGCATTTTGAAAAAATTATAGCATAATGTCTCAGAGCAACAAGTTCTGAGTCAGATACATATGTATTCTATCCAGATCCTTTTCCTGCAAAGTGTATGGCTTTGGGCAAATTGCAAATCTATCTATGCCTCAGTTTTCTCATTGAGAATATCCAAATGGTGCCAGTATCAGCCTCAAAAGCCTGTTTTAAGCATTAATTAATGATATAAGGGAATGGTCTAACTTTATACTTCTCAACAGCAGGTAGTTATTTTATTCATTTATACAATATTAGAGGTTGACTGAAAGCTATTTTTCTTTGGATGCTAACATATTTTTATGTAGTTTTAAAGAAATCTTAGAAATAAGAGGCACATTTATTTTCCACACTAAGGAAGTTCTGTTGATATAATATTTAATTTTATCTTTAAAACTTCACAAGTCACATTTCAAAAAATATCCATTATGATTAAAGTTTTACAATAATAACACCTTGTTAACTATTCTAATTTCATGTTTAATAGTAAACTGAAGGATACATTAGAGACCCAAGTCCCTGAAAAGGTGGATTGATAAAGCAATAAAATTAATGATTTCTTTTTTTTAAGATTTTATTTATTTATTTTTAGAGAGAGAAGAAAGGGAGAAAGAGCAATGTATGGTTGCCTATCACATGGCCGTCACTGAGGACCTGGCCTGCAACCCAGGCATGTGCCCTGACTAGGAACCGGGACCCCCTGGATCCCAGCCCACGTTCAATCCACTGAGCTACACCAGCTGGACAAATTAATGATTTCTTTTTTAAAGACCCAGGGATATAAATATCCAGAATTATCAGAGCTCTGAAGTATGGATATAATTATTTTGCTTTTTAAGTGATAGAATATTTTAAGCAATATGTATAATTCTAAGATGAAAAATACTAGTGTAACTCACAAATTTTGTTAAAAATGTTTGGGTAGAAGTATAGTTTTAACAAAAATAATTAGTAATTACGAGACTTCCGCCAAGATGGCAGCGTAGGTGGTCGCACTCGCTGCCCGCACATCCAGAGTGTCTAAACAATGAACGCAGTAGCGAAAAATTAAACAACCAGAATGGACAGAATCGAACTGAAGGGAAGTCCGACACCCAGGAGGTAGGAGAAGACGAACATCCAGGCCGGTAAGCGGGGCAGAACCGGGCAGAGGAGGCCGCGCTCATGGAGGGACTCACGCCGCCAGCGCCTGAACAGGGTGTGGCCCCAAACGACGGGTGAATCCCGCAAGCCAGCGAGGCTGCCGGAGAGAGGCCAGGGCTGAGCCAGCAGTACCGAGTCTGGCAGAGGAGGCGGTGGGGAGTTGGGGAGAGGAGGAGTGACGGGAGCCCACGGTGATCGGAGGCCGCCATTGCTTCCTCCCAGGCCCCGCCCCCAGAGGCAACGTCATCCAAAAAGAGACCCAGGTCTCCGACACCTGCCAGCTGACAAGTGCACCGAGATAAAAAGAATGAAAATGGCCAAAATGAAAGAGCAGAACAAATTACAACTAACAGATGACAACATAGTCAACCTATCAGATGCGCAATTTAAAATGCTTGTAATCAAATTGTTAACAAAACTGGAAAATAGGTGGATGCAAATAGTTGAACAGATGAAGAATACGATAAGGATAATGGAGGAAGATTTACAGGGAACCGATAGAGAAAAAAAGGAGGTTGGATCTCAAACCAATGGGATGGACCAGAAGGAAGAAACAAGAATTCAAAAAAATGAGGAGGTACTCAGAAACCTCAGAGACATTTATAAAAGATCCAATATCCAGATCATAGGGGTGCCAGAAGGACAAGAGGAACACCAAGAAATTGAACGTATTTTTGAACAGATAATGAAGGAAAACTTCCCAGATCTGGTAAAGGAAATAGGCTTCCTGGAAGTCCAAGAAACTCAGAGAACCCCAAAGAAGCGGGACCCAAAGAGGAACACACCAAGGCACATCATAATTACATTACCCAAGGTCAAGAATAAGAAAAGAATCTTACAAGCAGCTAGAGAAAAGGAGACAGTTACCTACAAAGGAATCCCCATAAGACTGTCAGCGGATTTCTCTAAGGAGACCTTCCAAGCAAGAAGGGGCTGGAGAGAGATATTTCAAATCATGAAGAGCAAGGGACTACAACCAAGAATAATCTATCCAGCAAAACTTTCATTTAGAATGGAAGGGCAGATAAAG
>PVJI01034296.1:0-10571 GCA_004026765.1 Micronycteris hirsuta | reverse complement strand
TGCTCCAGGATGGGCCACCGGTCACCCTGCTCTGCCTGCTGGTGCATCTCCTCCACCGTGTTGAGTGCCAGTGCCACGATGGAGATGAGCACAAAGAGGCTGGAGGCCACCCCGATGGCCTTGGCAGCCACCGACGAGAAGGGCTTCTCCATGAGGTTCCAGAGGCGTTGCCGCTGCGGCCCATAGAAGCGCATGTCTCGGAAGAGCTCCTCGGCCTCTTCGGCCTGCGCCTGGGCACGCAATTCACGCTGGATCTTGAGCTGCTCGCTCAGCTCGTCACGCCGCTCCTCGAAGCAGATGCGGCAGCAGCGGGGCGTGTACTTGAGCCGCACGCCCCAGTAGCCCAGCTCCTCCAGGAAGCTGCGCGGGCACAGCTCATCGCGGACCAGCAGCACCCCAGACATGTAGAAGTTGTAGACAAGCTGGAAGATGGCCGGGTCGCGGTCGAAGAAGTATTCGTCGGTTTGCTCCTCGTAGTCGTCGCACAGGCCCAGCTGGAGGCTACGGCTGGTGGAGGTAGCCAGGCGGCCCAGGCGCGTCTTGGGGTGGCAGGCCAGCTCGGTGTAGTACAGGCGGTAGCTCTGTCCGCCCACGTTCACGTTCAGCGTGGAGCTCTCTGTACGGACTTCTGTCTGGGTGGTGGCGGCCTCCTCTGGCTGCTGGTCCTCCTCCACCAGATCGTCCTTCCACTGATCCTCCTCCTCTTCCCCATCCTCCTCCTCCTCAAAGTAGTAGTTATAGTTGCCTTCGGTCCACGGTGGGATGCTGGCCTGGGAGCCTGACTGGGCCCCCAAGGAGCAGATGCTCCTGCGGTGTTGGCTGTTCCCTGAATTGGGTGAGTCGTCACACTCGGGCGTATTCCACGGCCTGTAGCTCCAAGACCGCCTCCTCTCGCTATGCTTCAGCATGGCTGTGGGAAGTGGACCCCTTGCTTTCCCTCCCTGGCCTGCTCACTGCCGCTAGGAGGATGGATCATGTGCCCTGCATTGTCTCACAGAGGACCACAGCCCGAGGGTCCCAGGCATGGCCCTCAGAATGGCTCGGCCTCAGGCTCTGGGCAGCACAGCCCAGGCTGCTGGGTCTGAGCACAAATGCAGAGGGCTGTTGACCACTGTAATCTTGCTGAGAAGGAAGAAGGAAGTGTTAGAAGGGATTTAGAACCTCTTAACCTCTTTCCTCCCCTTCTCCCTCCACTCCGTGACGTGGAGGATGATTATGTGGTCTTAAATCTGTAGCTAATCGGAAGGTGGCAGAGATTATTGCTAATAAAAATGTTGGCTACCCTTTAGGCCTTCCCCTAAGAAGTGCTCGGGGTACCTATGCTCAGGTGAAATCAACTGAATTAGCTATAGAATATAACTCAGTTTCAGTTTTAAACTCTCTTTGTCTCTCTGCTTCTGTCTGTCTCTCTCTCACCCTCCCTCCTCTTAAAGGTAGAATCCCAGGACTGGTGGGTAGATCTTAGAGCCTTGCAGCCCTGCTCAGCTGCCCTGTGAGGCCCTGTGTGATGGTGGCCAGACTTTCTTCCAAGGAAAAGGTCTCCACCACTCTTCAAGACATCACGATTTTTTAAAGTCTCTTTTCGTATGTAAGGCACTGTGCTGGGTGATGGAGATGGAAACTTGATGGAGACCCAGTTGCAGACCTCCAGTTGCTCATGGTTTTACAGGTGATATCAATATGCAAACACAATGAAAGAGCAAGAAAAAAATGCAGGGGTATCATAGAAAAGCAAAGGTTTTGCTTTGAGCAGGGAATTTGTTTTAACATTCAATTTATTTTGATTAGCTAATACATATTTATGAGATAAAATTCAAAGGGTAAAAAGGTGCATTGCAGTAGAAAGTTTCTCTCTTTCCGAACCCGAACTTACAGCTATCAAGTGTGCCTCTGAGGAGTACTATTAGTACTTTATGGTTAGCCTTCAAGAAATATTCTAAACATAAGCAAGCAAAAACCTATCTACATCTATCATCTGAATAGCTTGCTATTATTAACACAAATCATAGTATGCTATACACTTTGCTTTTTCCAATTAACCATATATCTCAGAGGTGTTTTATATCTGAACATAAATATCTGCCTCACTTAAAAAATATCTACTTAGTAGTCTGATTGTGACAGACATTCTGTCTTTGCACTCATAAACAATGGTGCAATGAAAAATCTTATACATATATTACTTTATATACATTAAGATATATGAAGGAGAAATTTTTAGAGGTAGAATTTCTAGATTACAGACCTCATGTTTGTAATTTTGATTGATGATGGCAAATTTTCCTCATAAAAGTTTACCAATATTCAACTCCCCATCAATGTATGAGAGTGCGTTATCATATTTCACGAGTTCTTTCCACTTTATAAGTGAAAATTTGTGGGTTAATTTTATGTTTCTCTTATGAATGAATTTGAACATCTTTTCATGTGATTGATATGTATTTTTTCTATTTTTCCATTGAGTTGTTGGTATTTTCTTACTGATTTGTAGGAGAGCTTTCTACATCATGAAAACAGACTTTTTGCCTGTGATATGGACTACAAATATGTTTTCTGAGTTTATTTCATGACTTCTGGGTTTAAGTCATAGTAGAAGAGCGTTCACCTCTCTATAATTCTTTAAAAAAATTCTTCTTATGGTTTCACCTTTCACATTTAAGAATTTGATCTACAGGAATTAATTTTGATGTAAAGAGTGAAGTACAGACCCAACTTTATTTTCCAGCTTTTTATCTGGATGTCCCAACACATTAACTGAATAATCTCTTTTCTCCTTACTGAGCTGTGGAGCTGTCTTTATCACGAAGTTCAGTTTTAACTGTACTTCAAAGGTGTTGGGACAGGTACCAGTCGCTGTGTAGAGGGTCTGTACCTGTTAATATAACATTCGCTGATGTTCTTTGGCTTCCAGTAGGGCTCAGACCTACAAATTTCAAATAAAACCTCTCACAGGATTAGTCTTTAAGTTCCTCATGTATGTATTTCTAGTGTTCTCCTGTTGGCATACACTATTGATGTTGTTTCTTCTTTTTAACAAGTTTCTTTTTTTTTTAAAGATTTATTTATTTTTAGAGAGAGGAGAAGGGAGGGAGAAAGTGAGGGAGAGAAAGAGCAATGTATGGTTGCCTCTCACATGGCCCTCACAGGGACCTGGCCCACAACCCAGGCATGTGCCCCAACTGGGAATCGAACCGGGACTGCTTGGTTCCCAGCCCGCGCTCAATCCACTGAGCTACACCAGCCAGGGTTATTGATGTTGTTTCTATAGCCACATACTTCATGTTTTTTCCAGATTTAATATCTTCTTTGTATTGTGCCAGCTACTTAACACAATTGTTTTTATATGTTACATAAACTCACCTTTTTCTTCAGAATCAATTATACTATCATCAAGAGGAAAGGTATTATTATTTTCATATTTTAAAGTTTATATCCAGACTAACCATCATGCTATAAAATAGCACATACATAAAACCCACCTAATCTCACTATCCGAGAACAGTCCTATCAATATTTTAACCCGTCTCCTTCCATTTAATCACACACATATTTAACATGCTTGTGGTCATGTAGGACATGTAATTACATATCCTGCCTTTCTCGTTTAACATTTTAACATAACCATTTTTGATATTTAAAAATACTTTGTAAGCATTATTTTAAATGGCTATGAAATTCTATATTGTGGATGTACCACATAGAATTTAACCAAGTGTCTTTTATTAGAATAGACTTTTTAATATTCCACTATTATGAGTAATGATGTAGCGAAAACTTTATGTTTGAAAGGTTTGGTTTTTGTTGTTGTTATTTTGCATTCTGGGTTGTTCCTTGAGATAGTTTTGCCAGGTTTTTCAGGCCGTTCTCTTTCAATGCGTATCCCTCCCCTGTGCTTGCCCTTTGTGCTGTATAGGGCGCGTTCTCCAGCCACCTCGGTCCTCTTCCTCTGCCTGACTCCCGTTCATCCTCCAGCGGCTGGGAGACCACCTCCTCTTACCTGCTCCTCTAGGATGGCCTTCCCTGATCACCTCAGGCTGAGCTCAGCTTCCCTGACAAGTGCTTCTCTGACACCTTCACTCTGCCTCCCACAGCCCTTTCACAAGAGCTTGTCTGCCTGTAAAGAAGATGTGGCTGTGTAAGTTCCAGAAGGGCCGGACAGTGTCTGCTTTGGTGAGTGTTTCCCCACGGTTCTAGCCCGGTGCCTAGCATGTAGCAGGGGCACAAAAAATATTACCTGAAAGATGAAAATATTCCATGCATATTGCCACCTTGCTTGCCTATTTGCCTCAATTTATACTTTTATCAGTAAAATATGAGAGTGTTTTACAGTAGCTTAGCTAGAATATCATTACCATTATTGTTACTTGCTAATTGGTAGATGAAAATGGCACTATGTTTTTGTTTTAACCAACTCTATATCAATTATTTATTCCTATGTCCCCCATTGGCCTCTGAAATCTTCAAGAATAAAGACAATCTTGTCTTCATAATCCCACAACCACATAGAGTGCGAATATGTAATGATTAAAAATATGCATATTGAAGAGATATGCAAGATCTCTCTGTATTAGTTCTTCCAACTGCATGTGAATCTATAATTATCTCAAGAGAAAATGTTAAAGATTTATTGCTCTGTACTGATATAGCCCCAACCCCCTTTTTGAAGGGAGAGAAAACTAATAAGCTTTGAGGAATGGTGGCTGGAAGTCCCACCTGCTTTTCCTTGGTAAGATTGATTGGCAGCTTGGTTGATAAAACAGAAAGGACACCAGGATTCAGCCTTGATTTTGCAATCCAGTTTCAAAGCTTCAGGTAAATGACTTGACTGCTTTTCATTTCAGTTTCGTCATCTGTCAAATGGGTTCTTAGGGGACTGAGTGTTAGTATAAAAAGGCCTGTCTGTGACTGGCCGGCCACTGCCCAAACCCTGGCTCTCAGTACTCGTCAAAAGATTCTCATCCCTCCCTCGTCATGCTGCTTCCTACCCCAGTCCTGATCATATATCTGTAATACACGGATATGTTTATTTTTAGCCCCTGTAAATTTTCTCAGCACAGCGATGGTGGTCACATTCACAGTCTACTACTAAAATTCACGTGTTTTTGTTGTTAAGGCAGTGCCAGCTAATAGAACTTTCTGTGTTGGCAGAAATATTCTTATGGCTTAAAATAGGACTAGTGCCGCTGAGCAACAGGATTTTAAATTTTATTTAATTAATTTATATTTTAATTTAAAGAGTCACATGGGGCTAGTGGCTACCATGTTGGACAGGGCAGTGTAAAGATATCACCCGTGTCTGGATCAGGTGCTTGTGAATATGTGGTGCCACAGAGCAATGAACTTTTGAGACCTTAACCCCTTAGTCTTATGAGTTAGACAGCATGAACTGACGTACCACTTCTAAGACTAAAGGGAATGACACAGGGGGAAGTAATCTTAATAGGACAATGAATGAAGCAATGAGATGGGATTGAGAAGTCTGAGCAGGGGAACTTGGGCTGGGGACATTTCAGAACAGATTCAGTTTCAAAATGGTTTGGGAAGAGAGGGTAATAAAAGGGAGAAACTAAGGCAAACGGTGTGCACTGCAAGGTTGCTGAATATAAATACTTTTGTAAATTTACCCAGACCTAATCCTGAAAGACAGAGAGAGAGAAAGAGAGAGAGAGAGAAAGTGAAAGGGAAAGAGAGAGGTTTGGCATTTACTTGGAAAACTTACTTGCATTTCATAAAGGCCTTTGAAGTCCCTGTCAATAAAGGACTAAGATTATGATTGAATATCAAAGCCAAAACAAAGAAATCACCAGAAAATAAAATCCAACAATCTTTCCAACTCCCAATAAAGGGAAAAAAAGTGCTCTTTTTTAAAGTCTTTGCTAAGCCTGGTGAATGTTTCCAGTACTTGAATTATTTAGGTATTTGTTCACCTCCTTCTCTTTAGATTTGCCTCCTGTCCCATTATAGGTGAAATGTGCAGCGAATGGGAACAGCGATTGATTGCAAAGTGCCTTAGTTAGTTGAAGTTCTTGCTGACTAATTAAAGTTGTCTGTGAGTTTGGGAAAAGGAAGAGTGTGATGGGGAGAAGAGAAATCTGTAACTAAGTCTTCTTTTTATCAATGTCTTGTAACAGGCTTAAATCTGGAGGGCCCACACACTTTCCCAAAGCACATCCATCCTCTTTAATGCCTTCTTTTAAAGATGAAGAACCTCCAACTGAGAGATGCAGGTTTCTTGCCTGATGTTGCTTGGTGAATGGCTGGCCCAGCTGGATCCAGAATCTGAGGTGCATCCAGCAGCCGCTCCAGGCACTCTCCTCTCCTCCAGGCTCTTTCCTCCCCTGCCTGTGCAGTGCAGAGTAGGCAGCCTGTAATGATGAGGGCCTCCCTGAGCAAACTTTCCCTCATTGATCTTCATTTATTGTTTCTCCTAAACGTTCACAGATGGACTTTCAATGTGGTTCTTTTTGCCCTAGATGATGAAAAGTTCTCTTGACATCTGTTATGCCATTTTGGAGGTAGATGCAACCCAATTCAATAGGAAGTATAAACATACCTACTTTGTATAAGGCACTGTGCTGCTTTCAAGCTGGGGTGACCCAGTGGTCGTCTAGTCCCATTGCTCACTTTAGAGATAAGGAGACTGAGGTGTCAGATAAATCAGGCCACTTGCCCAGGGTGCCATTGGTAGGTGAGTTAGTACATGGCTGGCTCTAGAACCCTGTTCTACACCAGGCTAGTACCCTTTCCCCCTAATTTGACATGGTTTCAGTGTCACTGTGGGTAGTTTTCACTTCGAGGTCGTGTCCATGTGGAACAGTGAGTTGTTGATCTAGAAGGAGTGTTTTTGAGTAATTTAAATGTCAGATCCTGGCATTTACTAAAGAACTGGGCTCAGTTGTCAAAACTAATCATCTTCAGTGATCTAATTCTGTGGAAAACTTCGTGGTCTTCCATTTTGTATTGAGTAGGTAGTCACAGTTGTATTTCACATACTTCCCCCAAATAGTCTGTTCTCTTCTGCCCAAACCAGAACATTGCTTAATTTCCATGGTGGAATAGACTCAGCTGATCTCATAAAAGTTTAGCCTCATATAATTTGACACAACTTTGCACCTCACTTCCTTTGGGTTTCCAGTGTTCTCTCTCCTCCCCGTCTCTCTGTCTGTTTCTGCTTCCTGTATTCTGAGCAGAGAGACTCTGACCAGGTCTCCAGAAGAGCAGATGTGAGGCTACTGAGCACTGCAGTTATACAGAGAGAAAACATTTGCAGGAAATGCTTGCACCCAAAAGGTTTTTTTCCGTTTCAAAATTTGCATTCCAGAACTACTGGGAAGGGAAACATGCCAGAGAGTGTGGAACATCTGTTCTGACATTGGTATTACTGAGGTGACTGGGAGCTCCCTGGGGTGGGGGTGATGGGAGCCAGAGGATGCTCCTGAGGAGATTTGCTGATGAAAAAGTGGCATCTGTGAAAACCTAGTAAGAATATAATGGAAGTGCTAGAACAGTTGGTATGTGAAGAATATTGGAACAGAACCATTCTCTGAAAATCTTTAATGATTAATGAATGTGGCAAAAGGAAGGGATTACAAATGATTTATGATTATATTATGTTATCCAAATTGCCTATATAGTTTTATTCCAAAATCTGTATTTTTTTTGTATAGGTCAATAGTTATCAGTCATGGCAAAATTAAATAATATAGGTAAATTCTGTGCAGCTTTGTAAAATATCATGTCTCTGCTTTGCAAAGTTTACTCATAGAAGCAGAATCAAAGAGTTAGACCTTAGCTGATGAATGTGTGTGTGTGAATTACGCTCACTGAAAAGGATAGCATAAGTAAGAGGTATAAATAAATATATTTGTGGTTATCTTGTACCTGTTGATGCAGATTAAATTTTAAAGCAATGCAACTGATTTTAGAGAACTTCATGAGGAAAGTCAGTATTCTGGACTGAAGATCAAATTGGAATGGATTAGCAAGGTATTGCCAAAAAGAATTATGGAATAGACATAAATTATTATAATCAAATAACATCTACTTGTATGTAACCCTGTGCTTGGTGCTGTTACAGGGCTTGTGATCGATAGGCAGCTTATTCTTTGAAGAAAGATGATGATTTTGCTTGTCCTCATTGTTTTATTTTTGATTTGTGTTAAAATTAATTTGGCAAAAGTCCATTTTGGCTCCTGCTATGCAAGAACATCACCAAATATGACTGAGTAGAGTCAATTTGAAGAGGTTTTATTGCAGGCATATTTTAGGATTGCATTCAGCAACAGGAAACTGAAAGAACGCTAAGTCAGGGCTTCTGCACGGAGGCATCGTTTTCCTTCTGTGGCAGGGTGCGTAAGGACTGGAAGTCCCCCGCCAGTGGAGGCTGAAGGTGTCATTAGTGATGCAGGCTCCTCCAGATTATTTGTAAACTAGAAAGGTGTATCATTTGGTCCTAAATATAGATTCATTTCCTCACCCCTGTTTCTGGGTGAGTAGGTCCCGCTGGGGTCTCTATATCCAATGCCCATGTTCTAACTGAGTATTTGTTCCAACCTGTTGGTTGTGTGCCTGGTACTAAAGTTATTTGGAGCAATCTATCTTTTAAATACCATTGCTTTGAAAAAGATACCAGATTAATATAAAACGCTGACAATAGAAAAATGTACAAAGAAGAAAATCAAATCCACCTTATATTTTATAACCCCAAATAACTAGTTAATGTCATGGTGAGTGTTCATCCAGAAACTGTTATATCTCTGTATATCTTTACATGTACATACATGTACATATAAGTATACACATACATATATGTCCACACATATAGAATTATATATAACCCTTCATATTATATAGTTTCACACACCTGTATTTACATATATAATTTTACATATATGGGATGATAAATGTAATAGCCTATAACTTTATTTACTTAATGATAGGTCATAGCCATTTTTCCATATGTAAATCTATTGCCAGATTTGTATCATTTTTAATGACTATCTGGTATTCCCTTGTTTATATATATCCTACTCATTGTCTAAGACCACATTAAAAGAATTTGAGAACCGTTTTAATGCCTCGTTTTCCTCATGTCTAATGCCTTGTATGTGTATAATTGTACTACAGCATCTCTCTAAGTACTAGACTAGGCTGTACTGAGGAATATGGTCTAAACCCCTCAGACTAATCTGAGAGGCAGAATGGTCTGTTTAGAAAGTCAACAGAACTGAGTTCTAGTCCCAGTGTGATGACTTACTAGCCATATGAACTTCAACAAATTGCATCTCCCGTTTGGGCCTCAGTTTCGACATCTGTCAAATAATATATGAGTGTAGGTGATATTCAATGTCTCTTCTACCAACCCTCACGTGTGTTATGATTTTCTAAAACCTTGTCTTCATTATTGTTAAATTAGCTCCCTGAGAAGAGGGATTAGGTCTGGATTCTTACTCACATGTTGCTGAGATTGGCACTTAGTAAGTACCCAATAAAATCTGCCGAACGACTGAATGAAAGTGCCAGCTTCCCTGCATTCTGAATTGTTCTCCTGTACCCAGCCCGTTTCCCCTCCTTGCTTTTAGCCAGATAGAACTGTAGAGGAATTGCTCAAAATAGGTAAGATTTTTATAGATTTATTTATAAAAGTTTAAGTCTGCCATGTTAAATTTCTTCTGAAATATTTTATTCACTTTATCGGCCATTGCAAATAAATCTTCTCTTTCATTTCCATTTTTAGGAGCTTATTATTAGCATGGTGAAAAGATACTGATCTTTGTATACTTATCTTGTATTGTGCCATCTTATCAAATTATCTTATTCTAGCAATTTTTCTTTTTTAATTAGAGTTTCTAAAGTTTCTGGAAAGAAAACCATATCAATAAATTAAGAGAGTTGTCTCAGCTTTTAAATGTGTATACAAATCATATTATTTTCTTATCTTTGAATTTGCTGATAGCTCCAAGACAATATTGAATAATAGAGGAAAAAAGAATCGACTTCCGCCAAGATGGCGGCGTAGGTAGACGCACTGCGCCGCCACTCACAACCAGAGAGTTTAAACAATGAACTCAATAGCGAAAAATAAACAACCAGAACGGACAGAATTGAACTGAAGGGAAGTCCAACACCCAGGATGTTGGGAAGGACGTACATCCAGGCTGGTAAGTGGGGCAGAACCGAGCGGAGGAGCGGAGTGAGAGGCCGTTTGCCCGGAGGAACTCACCCCGCGAGCGCCTAACCAAAGCACAACCCCGAGCAACGGGTGAACCTCGCAGGCCAGCGGCGAAACCGGAGAGGACAGTGGGAACCAGCAGGGCCAAGACTGGCAGAAAAGGCAGTGGGGAACTGGGGAGCAGAGGGTGATAGGGAGTGGCGGTGAACGGCAGAGCCATTGCTCCCTCCCAGGCCCCGCCCCAGAGGAAATGTCACAAAAAGTGACCCAGGTTACCAGGCATTGACAAACACCTAAGACTCTGACAGGTGCGCCAAGATAAAAAAGAATGAAAATGGCCAAAATGAAAGATCAGAACAAATTACAACTAACAGACGAAGAGATAGCCAAATTAACAGAT
>PVJI01034295.1:0-10572 GCA_004026765.1 Micronycteris hirsuta | reverse complement strand
GCTTTGCAGATAAGGTCAAGTTCAAGAAGTTCATCACCACCCAGCCTTTATTGTATGAAATGTTGAAGGGAGTTATATGAGGTATGGAGGAATATCAACAGGGGAGTGGTAGGGGGAGAGGGTGGGAATGGGGCACAGAACAAGTAGCATAAATGGGAGGTAGACAACAGACAGGGGAGGTTAGAATAGTATAGGAAGTACAGGAGCAGAAGGACTTATGTGTATGACCTATGGACAAAACTAAAGGGAGGGGAAAGGGGGGGTAAGGGGGGAAAGAAGGGGGGAAGTGGAGCAACTGTAACAGCATAATCAATAAAATATAGTAAAAAAAAAAAAAAGAAGTGGCTCCTGCCCTTGTGGACTTTCTGATCTAGTGGGAGAGATATTAATCAAATAATCATCGAATTATTTGACTAATTCCAAGATGGTCTCCAAGATGCCTATGCCCTGGTGTTCATGCCTCCCACTGCATGTGGGCAGGACCTGTGAATATAATGGAATTTCACTCCTATGATTAAGCTACATTGTATAGCAAAGGTGAAGGGACTTTTGTAAATAGAAATAAGATCCCACATTTGTTGGCTTTGAATTATTCGAAAGAGACATAATCCTGGTTGACCTAACTTAATCAGTCAAACAAAAGAAATTGTTAAGTAACAATTAGGACAAATGTTACAGAAAATAAATTCATAATGCTTTGAAGGACTACAACAGGGATATTTGAAATAATAGCTAACATGCAACATAATGTGTACTGTTTCTTTCCATTTGCTGTTCTTAGTGCCTTGTTTAGGCCTCATAATAGCCTAGGAGCAGACACTATTGTTGTCCACATTTTGTAGGTGATGAGATGAAGGCATAGTGAGTTTAGTAACTTGTGTGATATTGTGTGTTTAATGAATGTTGGAGTTGGTCATAGATATATAGAACAAATATGATGGTCACAAGATGGGAGGAGGGTTCTGGGAATGGGTAAAAATGGTGAAATGGATTATGAAGTACACATTAGCACCTATAAAAATAGTCATAGGGATGTGAGGTACAGCATAATGAATATAGTGAATAATATTAAATAACTATGTACTCTGTCATGTGGGTACCAGACTTATCAGAATGATCACTTTTAAGTTATATAAATGTCTAATCACTATGTTGTACACCTAATATAATATTGTATGTCAACTGTAATTTAAAAATAAATTTAAAAAAGAATGGTGGAGTTGGGATTTAAAGACAAGCTCTGTGGTTTGAGTTGTGAGGATCAGGCCACACTGATTAGCCCAGAAAAAGCCTTCCTTGGATGGGGAGGTGGCTGGTGCTTGATGGGAAACAAGAAAGTTGAACTTAGTCTTTCTTGCATCTTCTTCTCATTTTGGTTTCTCTGATACTGACCAATCCTGATTCTCTATTTTTTTGACCCCTCCTTGCCCACCCCCCTCTCTTAACCTAATTTTGAGAACCTCCCAAGGTTTGGTTACTTGTTCTCTGCCTTCATTTATTATATTTTAAATTTTTATTTTATTTTTAATTAAAGTTTTACATTCTATATTATTTTGTATGAGTTTCAGGTATATAGCATAGTGGTTAGACAATCATGTACTTTACAAAGTGGTCCTCCCCATTAGTCTAGTGCCCCCCAACACCATACATAGTTATTACAATATTATTGACTATATTCCCTATGCTGCACTTTAAGTCCCTGTGACTGTTTTGTAACCATCAATTTGTACTTCTTAATTGCTTCACCTTTTTTAATCTAGTCCCCCAACCCTCCTCTCCTCTGACAACCACTGTCTGTTTTCTGTACCTATGAATCTATTTTGTTTGTTCATTTATTTTGTTCTTTAGATTTTGCATATAAGTGAAATCATATGGTATCTGTCTTGCTCTTCTGACTTACTTCGCTTAGCATAATACTCTCTAGGTTCATCCATGCTGTCACAAATGGTAATATTTCATTCTTTGTTATGGATGAGTAATATTCCATTTTATATATGCCCCACCACTTTTTTATCCACTTGCCTATTGATTGGCACTTGGGTTACTTCTATATCTTTCTGTCTTCTCCTTTAAATTTTTTTTCTTTCTGAAAATGCATGTTCTTTAATGAACAGTCTTTTAGGTCCAATATGATGCAGTCATTCCATTACTTTTTAGTAATGAATCAAAGCTGATTTCAGAACAAACACTGTAGGATTTCACTTTTATGTGGAATCTAAAGAACAATGTAACTGAACAAACAAAACAGAAACAGACTCATAGATACAGAGAATAGGCTGATGGTTGCCAGATGGGAGGGGGCTTGAGGGACTGGGTAAAAAAGGTGAAGGGATTGAGAAGTGCAAATTGATAGTTACAAAACAGTCACAAGGCTGTAAAGTACAGCATAGGGAATATATTCAATAATGTTGTAATAACTACATATGTTGCTAGGTGGGTACTGGAAATACCAGGGGAACCACTTTATAAAGTAAATGATTGTCTAACTACTATACTGTACACCTGAAATTGACACAGAATAATATTGAATATAAACTATAGCTTAAAAAAGTAAAGAAGTTAAAAATTTTTTAAATGGAAAAAATAGTTGATTTGGTAAACAAATGACATACAAGTATATGTCAATTTGTGTAGAAATAGTAAAAGTATTTGTAACTTGGAATGAAATGACTACTGCACCAGTTTGCCATTTTAGCTACCACATAGAGCCACATGGGGAAACTGCTCAGGTTATTCTAATGTGCAACCAGTGCCAATAGGTAAACCTTCCTTTAAGAGGGTCTAGAAAAGGGGTGTCAAATGCATCTTCACTGGGGGCCACATCAGCCTCGTGGGTGCCTTCCAAGAGCTGAAATAATTTTAGGACTGTATAAATGTAACTACTCCTTAACTGTTAAGGAGTTAAAATTACATTCAGCCCTTTGAAGGCAACTGCGAGGCTGATGTGGCCCCAGTGAAAATGAGTTTGACACCCCTGCTCTAGAAGTTAGCAGGAAGGGATGGTCAGGGGTGTTGTTACTTTGTACACAAGATTGTGCATGAATAAACACCACATAGAGCAGCAGTAGAAGCACTCTACATCCACTGGTGCAAATAAAAATAAAACAGGAAGACAGAAACATGATAGTACAGCATATCACTTTCCTCAGTGTGGGCCACACAGTGTTTATGAGTGTTACACAGGTGAGAAAATAATGCAGTAAGAGATTGGGAGGAATTGAGTGTTGTGTGATAGCACACATGCACACATACACACACACATATATAATTCTCATGACACTGAGAAGTACTTATTATTATCCTTATTAAAAGATTAGGAAACTGAGTCAACAAAGAGTATGTGACATGCCCAAATTTATAGAGATATTAAGACTGAAATATAAATTTATCTTACAAACAAGGAATGTCACTATTTTCCTTCTTCTAAAAGCATTATCAGGGACTTCTGGTCAAGGTGGAGGCATAGGTAAGCATGGCTCGCCTCCTCGCACAGCCACATGAAAATTACAACTGAACTATAGGACAACCATCACTCAGAACCTTCAGAAATCAAGTTGAATGGAAGTTTGACAACTATTGAATTAAAGAATCCACATCCATCAGACTGGTAGGAGGGGTAGAGACATGGAGATGCAGAGACATGGAATGGACTGGTCCCATATCCACGTGTAGTGGATAAAAATTTGGGGAGGATATCTCAGGAGTGAGGAATCCTAGCTCCACACCAGTCTACCCAGCCAGGGTTCCAGTGCCAGGAAGATAAGTACCCATAACTTCTGGCTGCAAAAACCAGAAGGGATTAAGTCAATGGGAGAAACTCCTAAAGTCCTAAGCAGTTCCTTTTAAAGAACCTTCACACAGACTTAGACTCACTCTCTCTTAGCTCCAGCACTGGGGTAGCACCTTGAAAGGCACCAGTGGCATATGGGGAGGAACTGAAATGTCTGGCATCAGGGCAAGAGCTACAGGACAGCTTTCTCCCAGAAAGAAAGGCAGGCAAAGGCCATAGTTCCTTTTCTGAGCCCTCCTCCCACAAATTCACTGAGTTAGCAGTTGGGTGCCATATCTGAGGCTACATCACCCTGGTTAGCACTGCTAGTCCCACCCTGTAGATCCCCTGAGAATCCGTTCCACCCAACTTACTGGCCCACCCAAACTGTTAACAGCGGCTTTTCCATACAAGTGGTTGGCATTGGCTCATGCTTCACAACTTCCTAAATTCTATCAAAGAAGCAACAGCTGGCCTAAGCAAGACCCCAGCTCTTGTACCCCTTGCTGAGTCCCCAGGCCTGGCACTAGCAGCAGCCAGCCTAGGTTCACAGCTTTGCTTTTTCTAGGAACCTCTAGACCAGCACAAGTAGCAGCATTCTGCAGACTTCTTGATTACTCATGCAGAGTGGCCCTGGGCAGAAGGAGGGGGGCTGACCTTGGCCTGCACCACCAGGGAAACCCCAAAGGCTGTCCATCCAGTGAACAGCTACAGACCACCTCAGAATACCACCACCCTGACCCTGCATAGCTGATCCTCCCCAGAGGACAGAGGTTGGTGGTCATTGCTCACAGGCAGACCTTGCAGTTGACTGGCCTGAATAAATCCCTCCCATTGACCTGCCAACAGCAATCAAGGCTCAGTTATAAGAGGAGAGTATACTCAGCCCACATGGAGAGTGCACCTTGAGTATCCAATTTAGGTGATAGGGGAGGCTGTGCCACTGGACACTACAGGATATCTATAACATTAGGCCATGCTACCAAGACATGGAGTCAAAGCAGCTCTACCCTAATATACAAAACCAAAACAAAAAAGCAAACAAAATATAACCAGACATTGAAATTAAGGACAAACTGAAAGTAACCAGAGGGGAGGTGTGAGGGGATAATGGGGGGAAGGGTTTTCAGGAACAACTATAAAAGGCACATGGGCAAAACCAAGGAGGGTGGGAGGTGGGGGATACATGGGGTGGGGGAGAGGGGGAAATGGAGAAACTCTACTTGAACAACAATAAAAAAGGAAGTAGGGATTTCCAGTAAAAACAAACAAACAAACACACACACAGGGAGGCTGCCAAAATGAGGAGACAAAGAAACACGTCCAAAATGAAAGAATAGATCAAAACACCAGAAAAAGAACTAAACAAATTGTAGATAAGCAATCTATCAGATGCTGAGTTCAAAGCAGTGGTTATAAGAATGCTCAAGGAACATAGTGAGGACCTCAACAGCATAAAAAAGATATAGTCAGAAATGAAGGATACACTAATTGAAATAAGGAACAATTTACAGGAAAACAACAGCAGAGTGGATGAAGCCAAGAATCAAATTAATTATTTGGAACATAAGAAAGCAAAAAACAATCACACAGACCCTGGCTGGTGTGACTCAGTGGATTGAGTGCCGGCCTGTAAACAAAAGGATCACTGGTTCGATTCCCAGTCTAGGACACATGCCTGAGTTGTGGGCCATGTCCCCAGTAGGGGGTGCTTGAGAGGCAACCACACATTGATGTTTCTCTTCCTCTCTTTCTGCCCCCTTCCCCTCTCTAAAATAAATAAATAAAAATCATTTAAAAAAACAATTCTTAAAAAACAACAACTACCCAGAACTATAAGAAGGAAAAGGAATACCACCCCCACCCCTGCAAAAACAAGGATAGTGTAAGCAGCCTATGGGACAACTTCAAGCATTCTAACATTCACACCATAGGACTGCAAGGAAGAGAAGAGAAAGAACAAGAAATTGGAAATCTATTTTTAAAAATAATGAAAGAACACTTCCCTACTTTGGTGGAGGAAATAGAGATGCAAGTCCAGGAAGCACAGAGAGCCCCAAACCAGATGGATGCAAAGAGGCCCATTCCAAGACACGTGATAATTAAAATGCCAAAGGTAAAATTAAAATGCTAAAGATAAAGAGAGAATCTTTAAAGCAGCAAAAGAAAAGCAGTTAGTTACATACAGAGAAGTTCTGATAAGACTGTCAGCTGATTTCTCAAAAGAAACTTTGCAGACCAGAAGGAATTGGCAAGAAGTATTGATAGTCATGAAAAGTGGGGGCCTACAGCCAAGATTGCTCTACCCAGCAAAGGTATTATTTAGAATATTAAGAATTGAAGAGCAAGAAAAGCTTTTTAGACAAAACATAAACAAAAACAAAAACCCCTTAAGATGGAGGTGTAAGTAGATACACTTTGACTCCTTGCACAACCAAAAGAAGGACAACAAATTTAAAAACAAAGAATAACCAGAACTGCCAGAAAATCGAACTGGATGGAAGTCTAACAACCAAGGAATTAAAGAAGAAACATTCATCCAGACTGGTAGGAGGAGGGGAGATGGGCAGCCAGGGTAGAGAGGACCTTGAGGCAAGTCGGCAGCTGTAGGACCAGGCGAGGCAGTGGCTGGCAGAGAAGGAAGTCCCACACTTGCATGCTAATAGGCCAGGAGGAACAACTGGGGAGCAAGAAAGACCACACAACCCAGGGTTCCAGCATGGAGAAGTAAAGCCTCAAAATCTCTGACTGAAAAAACCTGTGGGGGTGGAAGCAGCAGGAGAAACTCCAAGCCTCACAGGAGGGTTCGTTGCAGAGACCCACAGGGTCCTAGAACATACACAAAACCACCCACCTGGGAATCAGCACCAGAAGGGCCCAATTTGCTTGTGGGTAGCAGAGGAAGTAACTGAAAGCTGCCCCAGAGCTGAGCAAGCAGCGTTGTTCCCTCTTGGGTCCCTTCCCCACATATAACACCACAACGCAGCAACGTGGGTTGTCCTGCCCTGGTGAATACTTAAGGCCCTGTTACTATGCAACAGGCTCACTGAGACAAAAAATTATGGCCCAAATTAAAGAATAGATCAAAGCTCCAGAAAAAATACAACTATGTGATGAAGAGTTAGCCAACATATCAGATGCAGAGTTCAAAACCCTGGTAATCAGGCTGCTCACAGAAATGGTTGAGTATGGTCACAAAATATAGGACAAAGTGAAGGCTATCAAACGTGAAATAAAGGAAAATGCACAGGGAACCAATAATGAAGGGAAGGAAACCAGGACTCAAATCAACGGAGTGGACCAGCAGAAAGAAAAAAACATCCAACCAGAAAAGAATGAAGAAACAAGAATTAAAAAAACTGAGGAGGGGCTTAGGAACCTCCAGGACAACTTTAAACATTCCAACATCAAAATCATAGGGGTTCCTGAAGAGAAGAGGAAGAGCAAGAAATTGAAAACTTATTTGAACAAATAATGAAGGAGAACTTCCCCAAGCTGGCGAAGGAAACAGACTTCCTGGAAGCCCAGGAAGCTCAGAGAGTTGTAAGGAAGTGGGATCCAAGGAAGTACACACCAAGGCACATCATAATGACATTAGCCAAGATTAAAGATAAGGAGAGAATCTTCAAAGCAGCAAGAGAAAAGGAGACAGTTACCTACAATGGAGTTCTTGTAAGACAATCAGCTGATTTCTCAAAAGAAACCTTACAGGCAAGAAGGGGTTGGAAAGAAGTATACCAAGTCATGAAAGGCAAGGACCTACATCCAAGATCACTCTATCCGGAAAAGCAATCATTTAGAATGGAAGGGCAGATAAAGGCCAAGTTAAAGGAGTTCATCATTACCAAGCCCTTATTATATGAAATGTTAAAGGGACTTATCTAAGAAAAAGAAGATAAAAAATACAAACAGTAAAATGACAAGAAACTCACAACCATCAACAACTGAACCTAAAAAACAAAAATGAACTAAGCAAACCACTAGAATAGGAACAGATTCACAGAAATAGAGATCACATGGAGGGTTATCAGTGGGGAGGGGAAAGGGGGAGAATGAGGAAAAGGTACAAGGAATAAGAAGCATAAATGGCAGGTACAAGTTAGAGAGGGGGAGGTTAAGAATAGTATGGGAAATATAGAAGCCAAAGAATTTATATGTATGACCCATGGACATGAACTAAGATAGGGGAATGATGGTAGGAGGAGGGGTACAGGGTGGAGGGATATAAAGGGGAGAAAAAATGGGACAACTGCAATAGCATAATCAATAAAATATATTTAAAAATAAAAATGAAAAAAAAATACTGAAGGAGTTCATCATTACCAAACCATTATTATAAGAAATGGTAAAGGGACTTATTTAAGGAAAAAAAGATCAAAAGTATGAACAATAAAATGGCAAAAAATACATATCTATCAAGAATTGAATCTAAGAAAAACAAACCAAGCAAGCAGAAACAATAGAGACAGAATCATAGATATGGAGAGCATTTTGATGGTTTCCAAATTGGAGAGGGTTTTGGGGAATGGGTGAAGAAGTGAGGGGATTAAGAAGTATGAATAGGTAGTTACAGAATAGACATGGGTTGTAAAGTACAGTACAGGGAATGGAGTAGCCAAAGAAATTATATACAGGACCAATGGACATGAACAATGGTGTGGGGATTGCCTGAAGTTGTTGGGGTGGTGGGTGGAAGGGAGGAAGGGGGAAAAATTGGGACAACTGCAATAGCATAATCAATAAAATATAATTAAAAAAGAAAATAAAAGAAAAAATAAAAGCATTGTCAGAAATTGATGTTGACGTTTTTGCTGTTTCACTATTTTTCAAAATACTACAGTAAATTTAATTTCCAAATATTAAACTATTCTTACATTACTTGAAAGACTCTCTTTTGGTGAAGGTGTGAGTATGTTAACATACTTCTGGATTATATTTCACTTAGCACAGTTTCAAATAAATATTTGTGTGTGAGACTTATGGTTTAATTTTTCATGCTCTTTGTCAGGTTTTTAAATTTTATTTTATTGTAATGAGAATACCTAACATGAGGTTTACTTTCTCAACAAAATTTAAAATGCATAATACATTAATGTGAGTATAGGCACAATGTTGTACAGCAGATCCCTAGAGCTTATTTATCTTGCTTAACTGAAACTTTGTGCCCATTGATTAGTAACTCCACATTTCCCCTTCCCCCAGCCCCTGGAAAATATCATTCCACTCTTTGATTGTATGAATTGGACCATCTTAGATACATTGTATAAGTGGAATCATGCATTACTTGCCTGTCTTTCTGTAAGTATTTGCCTGACTTACGTCACTTAGCATAATTTCCTCAATTTTGATCCTTGTTGTTCTACATTGCAGAACTTCTTTTATATATATTTCATTTTCATCACATTTTGTTTATCCAGTCATCAGTCAATGGACATTTGTTTCCACATCTTGGCTATTGCTGCAATGAGATCTTGATTTCAATTCTTCTGGATAAATACCCAGATGTGGGTAAAAATAGAACCAGATAGTAGTTCTATTTTTATTTTTTTGAGGACAATACATACTGTTTTCCATAGTGGCTGCACAATTTTGCATTCCCATCAACATGTGTGAGAGTTTCAGTTCCTCTACATCCTCATCAACACTGGTTGCCTTCTGTTTTTTTGATAATAGCAATCATGACAGGAATGAGGTGATGTCTCATAGTGGTTTTGATTTGCGTTTTTCTGATGATTGAATATTTTTATATACCTGTCTGAAACTTGTATGTCTTCTCTGAAGAAACATTTATTTAAGAAATGCACATTTTTGAGGACTTCCTAAGATGGCGGCATAGGTGAATGCACCGTACCGCCTCGCACAACTAAGCAAGGAAAAAAATCAAAAATCTACACATCCAAAAACAGCCAGATCTGACAGAAAATCATATTGAGAGGAAGTCCGACAACCAAGGAATTAAAGAAGATACATTCATCCAGTTTGGTGAGCCGGAAGGTGCAGGGCGGAGGGAGAACGCTCAGCGACCCGCGGTGAGCAGGTGAGCAGACGGCAGGTTCGCGGTTGGAGGGGCGGTTCCCGCAGGGCTGCAGCACACTGAGACGGGGCCGACTGGACCCAGCAGGGCCGAGACCGGTGGACTGGGCAAGTCTGCATTCATGTGCAGAGAAATCGGGAAAGAAAGCAGTGCGCAACCCATCGGCGCGGAGTGAGAGCGCCTGTGGGGTGGAGTTGGCGGCGGGAGGAACTCCCGGCCTCACAGGAAAGTTCGCTGGGGAGACCCGCGGGGGATTGGAGCTGTGCAGCCTGTCCAGTGACCCCAGAGCAATCCCCGGAGCCAGCGCAGAGGGTCCCGAACTGCTTGCAGGAGGCGGTGTGGGTGCGGAGAGTGGAGAAGGCGCCATTGTGCGCTCAGGTCCCGCCCCCAGAGGCTACGTCACAGCATAACCACCGGGAACTTCCCTGCAAAGGGGATCCCCAAGATTACGCCCTCCTTACAGTAACAGGCTCACCGAGGGGGGGAAAATGGCCCAAAGAAAGGAACAAAGCAAAACCCCAGAGCTAACTGACCAAGAGATAGACAACCTGTCAGATGCACAGTTCAAAACCCTTGTAATAAGGATGCTTTCAGAATTCGATGAAAAATTAACGAACTTGCTTGAACAAATGAGGAGAGATCTGCAGGGAACCAATAGAGATAAGGAAACTGGGACTCAAATCAACGGAGTGGACCAGCAGAAAGAAAAAAACATCCAACCAGAAAAGAATGAAGCAACAAGAATTCAAAAAATGGAGGAGGGGCTCAG
>PVJI01034294.1:0-10592 GCA_004026765.1 Micronycteris hirsuta | reverse complement strand
CAGAGGGTCCCTCCTGCTCCTTGGCATTTAGTTACTGTGGATTATTTATTGTGGAAATATGAGATGGAGGGTTGGGGAAGGAGAGAGCAAACAAATGTACCTTCCTGGCCTGCCTAACGTGTTTGAATTCCTACTTGTACCCACTGAAATGTCTATAATTTACTCTTCAGTTTTGCAATGTTTATGGCTTTTATGTCATTTGAAGGTTATTTATAACAATTACATAAGGAAGCAAAGTGCCATAAACTGAAGTAATTTACTGTAAAATATCTGCAATGCTAAAATATCAAACGGTACATTACTGTAGTGCCAGTACTGCTCTTGAAAATAGGAAAAGAGAAAAAAAGTTTAAAAATATAGCCTCTTCCCCATCAGCCAGCCTGTTCCATTCGTCTTGCTTAGATTTATCAACTCCAAAGCAACTGGCAAGTATTAATTTAATTGCTTTGAGGGCGGGGTGGCAATAGAGAGAGCTCGGCTCCTGACTGAGGTGGGTTATTTTTGAGCAAGTGGGTGCAGTGACAGCCAGGCACAGTGGTCACCGAATCAGTGATGACCTCTGCTCCTTCCACCAAAGCCTCACGTCTTGAGTGCAGATGGCGAGCCGAAGCCGGTAGAGGCCGCAGGGAGAGATTAGGGTCCGATGAGTCGGGAGCAGAGCTGGTTAGTTTCAGAAAGCAACAAAGTGACTGGAGACAAAGTCACGTCGGTGTAACATGTTCACTGGGTGAAAGGCCAGGGGGGCCCTGGAACCTTTGTAAGACCTTGGCCCAATAAGACGATCTTTTCCTCATCTGTCGTTTGATTTACTGACTCAACCAATGTT
Organism: Micronycteris hirsuta; assembly: GCA_004026765.1. Lineage (NCBI taxonomy): Eukaryota > Metazoa > Chordata > Mammalia > Chiroptera > Phyllostomidae > Micronycteris > Micronycteris hirsuta. The sequence continues at coordinate 9,766 of PVJI01034294.1, read as the reverse complement.
GAAAACCTACTATGAGTCAGGTATTAGAAACGCAATGGTGAGCAAGAGAGCTGCGGCCCCAAGGGGACTGAATATCCCAGGAGGGAATACGTTTGCTGTAAAGCTGATAATCCCACAGATCCCAGACCAGGCTTGCCACAAGTTGCCTCTGGAAGCCCTCAGGAAACAGCGTCAGGCAGTGGGAATATGAAGAGAGTGCTAGTTGTCGAATGTGGCCAGCTGGCCTTCTCTCTGAGTAAGTTGCTGGGCTCAGAGCTGGCGAGTCGGGATCCCTGCTTCCCGACAGCAGCCCCTTCCTTTGCTCAGCTGTGGGAAGGGCACAGAGCTTGTGCTGGTCTGTTCATGCACCGCCTCCCTGAGAGTAGAGCTGCCCTCTGGTCATTTATCAACCTGAACCAGCCACAAAGAGACGAATGAGTTTCAGGTCCGTCACCTCTGTGTGAACCAGGGCACAAGGACCCGAGGGACTGCTTTGCAGTCCCAACCATCTTGCCTGAGCTCTGGAGTGGAGAAGACGGAGAGATTTTCTCAGCTACTGGAATGGGAGGGTGTAGGAATGGGAGCAGCACGGTCTTACGTGCATGCTATTTAGACTCGTGTCTAATAGGTGCTGTTTGGTGGGTGATGAGAAAGGCAGCTTTTCTGCCCCCAAATCTTTTGTCTCTTCTGGCGCATGAAAAAAAAAAAAAGAGAGAGAGAAGAAAAAAAGGTCCTTCAAACCCACATTACCTAAATAATCCTTCATTACGACTGGAGGTTAACTAACCTCTTCCCTATTGGGCCTCCTGGGTTTTTTTTGTTTGTTTGTTTGCTTTTTAGAAATCAATACCTTTTCCCTGGCTGGTGTGGCTCAGTAGATTGGGTGCCAGCCTATGAACCAAAGGGTCACCGGTTCTATTCCCAGTCTGGGCACATGCCTGGGTTGCAGGCCAGGCCCCCGGTAGGGGGCACTCAAGAGGCAACCACACACTGATGTTTCTCTCCCTCTCTCCCTCCCATTCCCTCTGTCTAAAAATAAATAAATAAAATCTTTTAAAAATTAGTACATTTATTGAAATATATCCAAAAAAGGGAAAAAATGACAAGTGTACTACTGCTTGACAAATTATCACAAAACAAATGTACCCATTGACATTTGAGGCACCACTCACATCGAAAAACAGGACGTTCTCTGCACCCCAGTGACCCTTTTATGCTCCCTCCTAATCGTTACCCTACCTCCTCTTCCCGGATCATCAGTATTATGATACCAGCACAGCGCACCCCCTCTTGTTTGGCTTCACTGCTTCAACATTATGTTTGAAAAGTTGTTCTGGTTGTTGCTTGTAATAGCAGGCTATCTATTTGTCATTGCTGTATATTATTCCACTGTAAAATCATACCACAGTTTTTCCGTTCTACTGCTGATGGACTTAAGCACTATTTCTAGCGTGCTTTTATGAGGGGTAATGCTGCTGCTGACATTCTTTCGTACATCTTTTTTCGGTGTGCATATATACACATTTCTCATTGGTGTATTTGTAGAGGTGAAATTGCTGAGTTACAGGGTATGTGTATGCTAAGCTTTATTATGTACTGATGATATGATTTATTAGTACTGATGTACTGATTTATTTGTTCGTTATATACAAACGTTTCCCAAAGTATGTTGTCCCGACTCACGTTTTTCCCATCCCTGGATCAAGTTCTGATGGTTCTTCAGCCTCGTGACACCTGATGTTGTCACTCTCTTACATTGTATCGTGACAGTGGGTGTGCGTTGGTGTTTCCTCGTGTTTATTACTGTTGACTTTCTACAGCAGCTCTATTGAGGTATAATTCACATGAGCCATGTACCTATTTTAATAGGTACAAATGTATACTGCTGAGCAACCAAAATCCCAGTCAAGATATAAAACGTCTCCTCACCCAGAAAGTTGTGCCCCCTTGCAGTGAATCTCGGCGCCCCCCCGCCCCCGACCGCCCACCCCGGTTGATTTCTGTCACCACAGTCTGTTGTGCTGTTTCGGAGCTTCACGTGAACGGGGCCATCACAGGACGGACGCTCCCGTGTCTGGCCGACCCGACTCTGTGTCATGGTCCGAGGCCCATCATGCTGTCGCCGCGGGCTGCGTATCAGTTGTTTTCTCCTTTCTGCTGCGGGGGAGCGTTCCACTGTCCCCAGGTCACAACTAGCTCATCCAGCCGCCCGCTGACGGACATTTGGGTTGTTTCTTGGTTTGGGCTCTTGTCAATAGAACTGCTATGAACATTTGTGTTCGTGTCTTTTTGTGAACTTTCGTTTCCATTTCTCTGGGAGAAATATGCGAGTGGACTTCCTGGGGTGTAGGTGAGGTGATGCTCACCTGTGATGGAAGCAGAGAACTGTTTCCCAGAGCACTTGTGCTCCTTTGCGCGCTCCCCAACGTTTGGTACCAGGCTCTCCGACATCCCAGCACGCACGGACGGCTGTCATCTTGTATTTTTACAGCATTTCCCTGAAGTCAAAGTTGGGCTGAGTATCTCTTTAATATGTTTATCGTCTATTTGGATATCTTGTTTTGTGAGGTGCCTGCTATGGCCTTTCCCAGTTTTGAATTTTGGCTTGTCTCTCTTTTTACTTATTGAATTATAGGAGTTATTTATATACCGTGGATACTTTTCCTTTGTTGGTTATATGTTACAAATAGTTTCTATAGGGTTTTTCTTTTTACAAGACAAATCCTACTGGGCTAGAGAACATGCTGAGTCACTTCAATGTAAGTTAATGTTTAAAATCAATTCTGTTCTTAGTAGAGGAATTGGACTGCAGGGTTTATTGAGCTATGAAAAAGGCAGGAAAAAGAGGAAGCAGAACTGGTCAGATCCATGGATTTTGGGCAGAGAAAAGGCGCACACATGAGGCTGCAGTGAAAAAGACGGGAGTCTGCATGGCAAGCGATTCCAGTCGTACACGGTGGGCAGTGGCTGCCCGTGCCCGCCAGGGTTACAGTTAAATTTGGGTTTAATGGAAATTAGTGTTGCAACTGATAATGAGACCTGTCATAGGCTTTGTAGTGGTGAGGGGTGTGTCACTTGCCAAACCTGCTATAGAAGTCAGAATTTCAGAACTCTAAGAAACCTGGGAATTATCCCTTCCCATTCCCGTTTGGCAAATGAAAACCCAGAGTGAAGTGAGCTGGCCAATGCTACAACATCAGGTCTGTACTCTAAAGATGGATTTGCAAAATGAGAACATACATGGCTTAGCACTCTGAGAGACAATTTGTGATGTTTATCAGAGAATGTGATACGCAGTCCTATCCTCAAGGAACATTTGGTTGGGTTGGGAGGGGATACAACCCTGCAGAATGGCATGCAAACAATGGGAGGGGCTTTCTCATCAAGTGTAAGTACAGGGTTTTGATTGGGTCCTGAGAGCGTAGACAGCGCCTGGCTTTGATGGCCTAGGGAAGTAGTGGCAGGAATTGCGCACCTAGGCCTTTGGCCACAAAAGGGTCTTCAGAGTCAACCACGTTCCTTGTTTTCCTGTGTCCAAATATGCATTTGTCCGTCAGCCAGACGCGCTCACGAAGGCCTGCCCTGCGTGGGTTTGCAGGTCCTCCCGCAGCAGCAGGTGCTCGATAAACACTTGTCCATTGATGGATGGATTGAGCTCGTTCGTAATAGCCGCTGGGAAGGGAAAATGCACTAGTCTTCAACTCTGCTCCCAAGGGCTCTGAGTCCAGGAGACTCCGTCCCGGAATGTGAGGATCTGCTGAGACAGGTCATTTTCCAGGGGCATCGACACCACAGGTCAGCATTCAAGGCATGTGCCCTGCCAACTAGCAGGTTTGCAAGAAAAGCAAAGACTGCTTCTAAAGAAGAAGCAATAAACATGGATATCTGCACTCCATCGCATTTTTATTAACTACCATCATCGTAGGTGCTGCTTGTGGAGCCAATTCTGTTCTCGGCCGCGTTTCAGACACGTCATAGTTAACAAAGCGCGTTCATAAGCTTTTCTCATTTCCTCCCCCAAGCATCCCATGACTTAGGCAAAATAAAAACATGTTTTCATATAACAGATAAGAAAACAGGCAACAGTTTCCTTGTATTTAAGGCATTGAATTTGCAGGCAGACAGGCCTATGTTTAAATGTTAATAACTTTTTTAGTTTTTTCATAGTTGACTTCATTTAATACTCATAATTGACATGAAAAATAAGTATTTTTATTTCCAGGTTACAGATAAGAAAATTGCGGCTTAAGGGCTTAAGGGTCTATAAGAGTAAGTTTGCGACTGGGCTTCAACTGAACCCTGTCCCCAACTCCCAGGGAGACTGCCCTTCGGATCTGGTGTATCATCATCATCATCATCATCATCACCATCATCATCATCTTTATAACTTTCATCTACAGTTTTTCAGTGCATACAATTCTCGTGCTTTCAATCCAAGCATGTCGACAGTTTCACACAACAGGGAGTAGTACAGGCTGAAGCCTGCGGGTGCCCAAAGACAGAAAGACATCCTTGAGGACAGACAGGAAGACAGTGATGTCAGCTCTTTTGTGGATGAGTCCTGCCTGTCACTGGGTCTCTCTGGGATTCTCTTCTCTAATATATAAAATAGAAGTGGTGCATTTTCTAAAGGGATTAAACTAAAGAAAATGAAGGGGAAACCACACCTATTATATGTTGGCCACTCCTGGGGACAGAGATGGGCAAATCAGCGTCTCTGCTCTGGAGGAGGGAGACCTCACCACAGGTTGCTGAGAGGGACATCCTGCCTACCTCTGCCTGCTGTGTCACTCAGGGCTTGCGCAAGGCAACTTTTGCAAAGACAGGCCTAAGGAGCTGACTGAGCATGTGTGGCCAGCTGGGGGCAACTGCACTGCGGATAGACTTCACATAGTGAGCTGGCTGTGTGCAGCCTCTTGAGAGAGCGCTGTGTGGTGGCCATTCCCCTTCTTCACGGTGGGTGCTGGCGTTCCACTGGGAGGTGCAGTCCTTGGGTGGTTAGATTAGTATCCTGGTGGGAAGCAAAGGCCCTCCAGGAAGTGAAATCAGTGAATCCTCATTCAGCCTCTCCTGAACCAGTTTCTGTGAGGGAAACGAAAGCAGAGTACAGTGATTGTATGGGGTGGGCCTCGAGGCTGCAGACCTCATTTCTGGCCGCCTGTCTGGCTGAAGGGCCTGGGGGAGTAGCAGCCGGAGTGACCTCACGGGAGCTCTGTTCCAGACGCATGCCTGTGCGCTGTGGGCAAACATACCCCACGTCAAAACCTGGCTTTTCATCGGGAAGAGGGGATGATAACACCAACCCATATACTTGGGTGTTATAAGGCAGCGGTCCCAGACCTTGCTGGCACCAGGGACCGGCTTTGTGGAGGACATTTTTTCCAGGGGCAGGGAGGGAACTGGGGGGAGGAGGCAGGAGCTCAGGAGGTGGTATGAGGGAAGATTTGCCAGGCCACAGATGAGTATCGGTCGGCGACCCAGGGGCTGGGACCCCCATGGTAGGGAATTAATCAGGAACAGACATAAAAAGTTGCAGAACCTTCCCCCACCCACCCCCAACACCCACCGGGACGTGGGCTCAGAGGGAGAGGAGATGAGAAGCAGGACCTTGCCCTGGAAGACCCAGAGCCCCGCCTCCCCACTGCCCCGCCCTCGTGCTCCATCTGGGTGGACTCACAGCTGGTGGGTCCCTGCTCCTGCAAGGAAGACTGCCCCTCCCTGATGCCCCCCAGAGCTCTGTTTCCAGCCTGTCACGATGGTTATGTGTCTGGGTTCCATGGGGCAGTTCTCGGGAGAGCGTCGCCACCCTGGTCCCGAGGCAGCTGGCACCAGGGCAGCGTGGCTTCCCGAGCCTGGGGCTCTGAGCTCCGGTTCTGTCCTCAGTGCCCATAACAAAGGGCAGGGGAATCTTGGCCTTCTCGAGTCCCAGTTTCTCCACCTGTCAAATGAGGGGTGAATTACATGATCTCTCGGGGTTCTTCCAGCTTTTAAAACTGTGCATGGCACACAGACACAGACCGGCGTGCTGACGGATGGACGGAAGGGGGCGGGGCTGGGGGAGGCGGGCAAAGGCCAGGGCAAATGGAGACATCTGTAATAGTGTCAACAATAAAACTAAAAACTAAAAAAAAACCAAAAAAAAACAAAAAATAAACTAACCGCCCCCCCAACTCTCTGACTCCTCAAAGGCCAAACAAAAACAAGCCGAACCCTGGAACGAACAAATTCATCAAAGTGAAAAACTGGGTGATTAGACTCCGGCTCTGCAGGGGAGGCAGAAACTCGGACTCCCTCCCTGCAGCGGCACCCTCGCCGCCAGCATGCCCAATCCGGCTCCAGCCCCGGCCCCGCCCCAAGGCCCCGCCCAATCCGTCTCCAGCCCCGGCCCCGCCCCGCTGCTCACCTTTCCACCCTCAGGGTGGAGACTGGCTCCGAGGGCACCCGGTGGAGGGGGCACCTGTTCCTTGTATTGCTGAGCCTCTGAGCTCCACCTTCCCTCGCTAGTGGAAGGATAGACTTGATTCACCTTGCAGTGTCCAGTTAGCAATCAGTTCTATCACCTCCTTACGGTGTGACTTTGAACAAGTCACTTAACCCCTTCTGGAACCTCAGTTTTCTCAACACTAAAATGGCTCTTCTGGTTCTGCCTTCCTCAAAAGCATTGGTTTGCAAGTCAATAAAAGTAATGCACCTGGGAGTCCTCAGTGAGAGCTGAGCGAGCTCTGGGTCTGGTCTTTATCTGCACCACCTGAGCGTGCAAGGGCTGGGTCCTCGTGCTCCCACACTTTTACGAGGGCATGGGCACGGGGTCTCGGTGTCAGCAGAGCTAGGGACGCCTGTGTCCTGGGCTGCATGGGGGGTGCACGCATGTCCCAGCGCAGCCCAGCACTGTTGTCAGTGTGGCTGTACATGGCACAAGTCCACTGTCCTGTGCTGCTTGGCGGCGGGAGCCTGTTGCTTGTTGGGACAGGCCAGGAATCCTGGGAGGTGAAGGTGAGGACCTCCCTCCACACTGTGTGGCTGCCTGGCACTGACACGCCGACTTAGCAGAAGCTGTCCCTGCCCTCACAGTGGCCCCAGGGATGCTCGCGCCTCCTTGTTCAGTCACGAGCCACTTCCCTGGGGACGGGGCTTAATTGGAAAACAGGACTCCATGGCTCTCTCAGTTTCTTGCCCTCTGCTCAGCTTATGCAAAAGCACACATCACCCTGGGGTGCTAATCAGCCCACCTGCCTCAGAAGCTCGCAGACCAGGCAGTCCCGCCACTGTCCCAAGACACAGCCCATGCTGTGCCTGGAGGCCAACCAAGCTGGCATCTCATCAGGGCCAGAGAACCATCAGGGTCTGCTAAGTCAGCACGCTTGTCGGGCGCAGGTGGCCAAATGGTCTTCCGTCTGAGAGTTTATTTCAGACCCGGTGTACACGACCATCTCCAGCTACACTGAGGGCATTCAAAGTCATCATGAAACATGACTTTTTAATTCCTCTTGTAGTCAAGGGGGCTGATGCACAGAGCAGGCTCTGCTGTGCCACCACTCCCAAGCACCAAGCACTTGTACCACGTGTGCCCTTGGCCCAGGGCCCGTGACGACCAGCAAGGCCAAGGCAGGCAGGCTGTGCTAGTCAGACCTGACCAGGCGTTAGGCTGTCTGCTCTTCCAGAGGTCCCCGTGTGGCCCATGCTCTTCCTCCGTCCCTTAGGTGATGCTGCTGCTGAGGGACCGCCGCCCCCTCCCCCACCCGCTGCTGCTGCGGTGCGGGCACCAGATGTGGGTCCCACGTGGAAAACACACCGCTTCCCTCCAGGACATGTCGCCGCCCTCAGCTTTGCAGACTTTGCCGAGCCTCCCGTCCGGAGCCTGGAGCAGGGCTGCAGGGCTGAGTGGGTTTGCTTTAGGGCCCTGGAGCCCACAACGCAGTTGGGGAAGCCGCGTGGCAGAGCAGCGTGGTGCGTGGTGGCTCGGGTACGGCGCATCCGGGACATCGAAGGACTTGCTGTGGAGAAGGCACAGGCCAGGGTCGCCTCCCAGCATTCCCCTCCCTCCCTCCCCGCTTGTCCCCCCCACCCCAATCTCTCTCTCTCCCTCTCTGCTCCCTCTCATTGTTTTGCCACCTGCTCTGAGCCTCCCAAACACCCTAGCCAGCCCCCACTCTCTGTGTGGCCCAAGGAAAGCCTTTCCTCTCTGCTCCTCCCGTCCCTACCTATAAAACAAGGAGCCTGGACGGCAGATTCTCAGAGGGACCTTTTTGCTCTGAAAAAAATCTGACAGGCAATGATTTGATGACTTGATGTTTCCTTTTTCTTTTTTTTAAATCCCAGAATGGGAACTGGAAAGCCAATGAACCAAGTGCCAACACTCTTGGAAGCTCAAAATTCTTATATTTCTCGCCCACAAAAAAAAAAAAAATGGTTTTGCTGGTCCATGTTTCTCAAAGAATAGACACATTTCCCTTCCGGCGAGGGCGTGGTGGGAGGACAGCTCTTCTGGAGGACTCAGGCCCGGGCCAGGGCCTGCCCCTCTTCCAGGCAGATGGCATTCTCTATCTTGACTTGCTGGGCTTCTCCCTGCTGCCTCCCCACAGAGGGCTGGGTGGCCTCTGTTCTGCCGGTGGTGGCCCTGCGAGAGTTGTCATGTGAGGACACAGCTGGGGATGGTGCCACGCAGCCTCACGGCACACCCACCGTGGTCATCAGCTGATTGGGCCCCATCCCAGCTGGCAGCCAGGCTAGAGAAGACTGGACATGGGGTTCCCTGTTTCCCATTCATGGTGCAGGAGGAAGACCGAGAAACTCTCCTCTTCCCACGACACTGGGGGTATCACACAAGCAGGAGCTAAGATCCTGGACGGAGAGGCCAAGCCTGGTTGAAGGCAGCACTTGGAGAATTCGTTGCTGCCTGCCTGTCTCCCAGGGCTGTGGGTGATGTGTATCTTTCTGTGTGTCTGACAATGACACTTGACCTTGAAAAACCAACGCCTTTCAAAGAAAGGGCAAGGAGGGACACAACTTAACCCTGGTGGCTATGACAGGGAGAAGCACTGTAACTGTGTGTGTCTAGAAGCTTCTTTCAGCTAAAGTGAAAAAAAGGGTAGCATGGTGGGTTTGTATAACTTTCCAAGAGAAGAAAGAATAGCATCTTCGAGAGAGGCAAAGCCACGTCTTCCCACAGCAAGTGCCATTGACTCATTAGAGGGAATCAGGTGACACCTCTGCAAGGAGAGGTGAGTGGCTGGTGGCCCGTGCCCTCCGCTGAGACTGTGGGTTATGGGACAAGGAGGGAAACCGTTGGGGAGCGGGTGCTGGTGCTGCCCTGCAAACTGGGGGCCGCTGGTGGGGGTGTGGCTGGGTGGGCAGAGCAGCAGGTGGATGCCCGGTTGTCGCCCCTTGTCCTCATCCGCACTCGGCTCCCTTGCTGGTTCCCACACTGAGGGGGTGGGGGGGCTGTGTGTGGAGCACAGCCAGGCAGGTGGTGCGGACGCTGAACCAGAACGGCTGGGAGATTTAGGAGAAGCTTGGAGAAAAGTAAACTGGAATTCTATTTCTTGTCGATACTGTTAAAATGCTCCTTTAATGTGAAAGCCTTTCCGTTAAATGCAGGGGAAAGGGGACTCCGCGACAAGGAGCAGCCATAAAACAAAGGGAACAAAGGGAGGAAACTGCTGAAACGGGCTTGGCTGCGGGAGACGGATGGAGACAGGAGCCGGGCTGATGGATGCCCGGGCGGCACCTGCAGCGGAGCCTGGAACGGAGCAGGAGACGGTGAGCAGAGCAGAGAGGAGGCTTGTCC
>PVJI01034293.1:0-10573 GCA_004026765.1 Micronycteris hirsuta | reverse complement strand
AGGAGAAAATCTTGCAAGCAGCAAGAGAAAAGGAGACAGTTACCTACAAAGGAATCCCCATAAGACTGTCAGCGGATTTCTCAAAGGAGACCTTCCAAGCAAGAAGGGGCTGGAGAGAAATATTTCAAATCATGAAAAGCAAGGACCTACAACCAAGAATAATCTATCCAGCAAAACTTTCATTTAGAATGGAAGGGTATATAAAGTGCTTCTCAGATAAGGTCAAGTTCAAGGAGTACATCATCATGCAGCCTCTACTATATGAAATGTTAAAAGATTTTATATGAGGACTCAGGAGCAAAGGCACCAAGGCCAGATCATCTACCAGGGAATTCAGATCAGTCACAGCCAAGAAGCTTGTGAGGTAAGCAAGCAAAATACAACCAGAGAAACAAAATAGAACCAGAGACATTGAAGTTTAGAACAATCTGGCAGTAGCCAGAGAGGAGGGGAAAGGGGAGAAGGGGGACAAGGGTATTCAGGAACTGCTATAAAGAACACATGGACAAAACCAAGGGGGAGGGGGGAAGCAAGGGAGGGGGATGGGTTTTCCTGGGGTGGGGTGGGGGGAGGGTAAATGCAGACAGTTGTAATTGAACAACAATAAGATAATTAAAAATAAATAAATAAATAAAAATAAAAAAACTATTATTATTTTTCAAAGACACCAAAAGATGAATCCTAAAGGACTGACTCTCTGTATACCCTAGAGATTCAAGGCAAACTTTTGGAAAGCTCCAATAGTCTTTAAGGCATTGGGTTCAAGATTCAAGTTCTAAATGCCCTGATGATAATCAGGTTATGGAGAAAGCAGCTTCCCCAGGATCCTCCCGATCCCCTGGGTTTTCTTGTTCAATGCTGACACTTCATAAAATGTCATCCCAGCACCCTTTTCGAGGGCCCTTGACACCTGCCCAATGAAGAGAAGAAGTGATGCAGGCCCCACCCCTCTTGTTAGCAGGGGTACTCCAGCAAGCCCCGTCCCACAGACTGCAAGGGAGATGAGAACACCTTCTGAATGGGGCCAACTATTTTTCAAAATTAAAAAAAAAAATCAATGCATTTTTAAAAACAGGACATAGAAATTTTACATGCTTTGCACATAGAAAGTAGCTAACAAATAGGCACTATCAATGCATGTCCAACAAGAATCTCAAATGCTGGAACAAAATAGACTTGACTTAAAAAGTCAAGAGTTCAAAGAGACCCAAATGTATGGAAATCAAAGCATGTGTGCCTGTGTGTGTATAACAGCTGTTCTCCATCCACTTGTGTTTGTCAATGGCAGGCACAGAAACATTAGAAAGAATGAAAAGATAGTGATTTTGTTTAATTAAAAAGAAAATACATACTCTCTTTTCTTCTGATAGCTCATAAGGCTTCCATAGTAGACTTTCCATTGAAAGTACCAGAAAAATTAGAATCCTAACAGGCTCAACTAAATCACCTCTAAATGAGATCTTAGGACCCTTTACCCAAATCGTTTCAATTCCTTTTATCCCCATTCACCATGATCTGTAGAATCCCAACTCTGTGCCTTTCTCCTGACACGAAGAAAGAAACATGTGCCAAAACAGCCACAATATGTACTTCCTGGGCTTGCAGAGAAACCAGCAAAAGGTAGGTCCAGCTTAGTCTATGTTGAGGGAGACCAGCATTTTCTATTTTATTCTTCTAAGTATGACCAGTGACTACATTTTCATACTTCACAGTTTAATTGTAGACATCCTAAAGAATGTTTCCTTTTTAAAATTTCTTGTATTAACAGGTGCAGATAAAATTTTTAGAAATTTTCCCTTTTCTATTTTTATTTTTGTTAAAATGTTAACTTGGGTAGAAAATAATCATTAAAAACATAGAGACGAGCATAGGAAAAAAGGAAATAAAAAATCAAACGCTCACCACTAGAGAGAACCAATGTGACCATTTCGTGTATGGCCTTGTGCATGTGTGTTTATGGCCTGCGTGTATATGTGTGTACATGTATACTCATTGAATATATGCATACACACGTACATATATACACATTGTGTTAAGGACTTTACATACATTAATGTATTCACTGCTTACAGAAGTCCTGAGGATGAGAATTATCATCTGTCTACACAAGTGAGGAACCTGGGTCTTGGGCAGGTAATAACTGAAAACTTCAGGACCCAGCATGGTCTCACCAGTCCACTGCCCCAGGACTGCTGCTCCGTGACTTTGCTACACTTCTTCCATACCTCTGAGGAAGAGCCAGAACTACTCTTCTAAGATCTCCTTCCCCATTTTGTTCCAGGCTAGAGTCAACCAAAGAGAACTTTTGAGTGAGTAGGCAAGCGGCCACGTTCTCTAGGGGCATTGCGGGCAGACACATTTGTTATTAGCCATCAGTTCCCCAGCATTGCCTGTTTAGTGAACCCTCCCCTTACAGTCCCTTCCAAAGGTATGCCCTGATAGTGTTTGTAGCTGGAACACTCCACCATGCATACAAACAAGGCCAAATAAGGGAGTGATAGGGGACAGAGGATTAAGGGGAGAAGAAAGTGCGCCAAACCAGATGCCAAGTCAGATTCCAAGACCTCTATATTGTCTCAAAGGTAAGTGCTGTAATTCTGCTTCATAGATGGAAAAAACTGTGAGTATTCCCAATCAACCTAAAGCCACCAGCTAACAAGGATCGGATCAGGGATTCAAGCCTAGTGCTCCCTGATCCCAGAAGCAATGCTCCCTGGCCCCCTGCTGCTATAAGAATGGACTGATGCATGTCACTGTCTGGTGATAAAACACATCGCTGAAGAATTGCAGGATTAAATTAGGGGCAGGGCGGGCAGTATGCATATAGGAAAGCTTTTTGTTAAAAAACAACGTAAAAGAAAGAATTGAAGCCCGCAAAGAAGGCATTCTTTGGTGAGAGGTATTCCCAAAGAGCCTCTAAAGCCAGGTACCAAGTTAGATGGGCTCTGACATGGAGAACTCCAGCACTGGCCAAAAAGGTCTGAAGTTTCTGAAGGTTTGCGTTAACCTGACACTGTCTGAGTAAGAGGGACTCCAGTGATTGGGACTTACAACTCAGTGCAGCATCTGAAGTAGCAGTGTTCTAATTCAGCACTCGAGAAGATACAACTGGGCCCAACATGCCATTAAGCCTACTGTTTCCTAAGAATGGCGCCCTTAAATTTGAACATCCATGTACCTGTATTTCTTCTCCCTTCATTTCTAGTTCTCTAATCATTTGAGTCTTACTATAAAACTGGATTCTAAGTTACTTTTTACCCTGACCAGATGCCTCACCATTAATATCTCCTAACTATATAACATTTCTGCTAATTCTGCCCCCTAAGACTATAAGACAACAATGGGAAATGTGTGCCAATGGTTTGAATCAGTTTTCCAAAAGAGGGAGCAGATACCAACAGGAACTTGAGCTCTCTAATTGTGAAAAGGCAATCTGATTTTAAAAGTCTTTATTGCCAGTGACCCCAAAGACACAAAATGGGGTGACATGCCATTATGTATTATGTTGACTGAGTGTACCCCATGTATGTAGGTCAACATTAAGTATCTGTATGTCTGTCTGCTTGGAAGTTGCTTTGCCTCTGCTTGTCCCTTTGTCTGTGCTTCTGTATATTTGTTTGCCTTCATTTCTCTTTTTTAATACTTCTTTTCCTTTTATCTGATCATATTATATAACTACAGTATATTTTTATTAATTTTTGTTTGGTCATTGTTCCCTATTCTTAATTTAAATGTATGATGACTAGAACATTTAATTTTCTTTTTAAAAAGCAAACAAAAGGAAGTAGCTTTTTATTATAAGCACTAATTGATTTTCCTACAGTGTGTTCAGTAGATAAGAAACTGCCCATCCCTGACATGTGCCTATGATGATGACAACCTGGCTCCATTGTCACTTCTGTGTCTGCACTATCTGAGGGAAGGATGCCACACCAGGGCACTGGGTCTAGCAAATAAGAGAATTGATACCATCATCCACATAAGTGTGGGAACACATATGAACTAGGTTTCTAAAGAAAATAGAAGACCTAGGTACTCTTGGTCTCTGATGTTGTGATCTTCTAAAAGAGATTTCAAAGTTCTTTGTGCAGAAAGAGTCATTGCTTTGGGTGGTGTGAAAAATAAATAAATACAAGCCAATTTAGTGAGATACTCTGAGACCATTTTCCACACTGAGGGATTAAAAATCACCAGACTTCCTTGCAATCCTACATCTTCCAAAAATCTCATTACAAATAAACTCTTAGACAAAAATTCACAAAGCTTTCATGTGGTAACAGCTGCTAAAGTTTTTGGTCTTCATTAAAAATTTACAATAATATTTTTAGCAGACTTCTGGCCAAAATGGAGGCACAGGTAGATACACTTTGCCTCCTCTCACAACCTAAAGAAGGACAACAACAAATTTAAAAACAAAAAATAACCAAAATTGCCAGAAAATCAACATGTATGGAAGTCCAACAACCAAGGAGTTAAAGAAGAAACATTCATCCAGACCAGTAGGAGGGGTAGAGATGAGCAGCCAAGGTGGAGAGGACTCACAACAAGACTGCAGCTGGAGGACCAGGTTGAGCAAGGCAGCAGCTGGTGGACCAGGTGAAGCAGTGGCTGGTGGAGTGAGCAGTCCCACATTTGCATGCAGATAAACCAGGAGGGACAACTGGGGAGTTAGACAGACTGTGCAACCCAGGGTTCCAGTGCAAAAAAATAAAGCCTCAAAACCTCTGAATGAAAAAACCTGTGGAGACTGAGGCAGCAGGAGAAACTCCCAGCCTCACAGGAGAGTTTGTTGCAGAGACCCACAGGGTCCTAGAACATACACAAACCCACCCACCTGGCAATCAGCACCAGAAGGGCCCTATTTGCTTGTGGGTAGTGGAGGAAGTGACTGAAAGCCGGCAGAGAGCTGAGCAAGTGGCTGTTCCCTCTCAGACCTCCCCCACATACAGCACCACAAATCAACAACCTGGGTTGCCCTGCCCTGGTGAATACCTAAGGCTCCACCCCATATTATATAACAGATGTGCCAAGACAAAAAAAAAAAAGCCCCAAATGAAACAACAAATCAAAACTCAAAAAAAAAACCAAAAACAACAACAACTAAGCAATGAACAAATAGTCAACCTATCAGATGCACAGTTCAAAACACTGGTAATCACGATGCTCACAGAATTGGTTGAGTGTGGTCACAAAATAGAGGGAAAAATGAAGGCTATAAAAGTGAAATAAAGGAAAAAGTACAGGGAACCAACAGTGACGGGAAGGAAACTGGGACTCAAATCAATTTGGAACAAAAGAAAGAAATAAACATTCAATCAGAACAGAATGAAGAAACAAGAATTCAAAGAAATGAGGAAAGGCTTAGGAACCTCTGGGACAACTTTAAATGTTCCAACATCCAAACCATAGGGGTCCCAGAAGGAGAAGAGGAAGAGCAAGAAATTGAAAACTTTCTTGAAAACATAATGAAGGAGAGCTTCCCCAATCTGGCAAAAGAAATAGACTTCCAGGAAGTCCAGGGAACTCAGAGGGTCCTAAAGTCCTAAAGAAGTTGGACCCAAGGAAGCACACACCAAGGTACATCATAATTGCATTATCCAAGATGAAAAAGAAAAAGAGAATCTTAAAAGCAGCAAGAGAAAAGGAGAGTTGCCTACAAAGGAGTTCCCATAAAACTATCAGTTGATTTCTCAAAAGAAACCTTACAGGCAACAAGGGGCTGGAAAGAAGTATTCAAAGTCATGAAAGGCAAGGACCTACATCCAAGATTATCTAGCAAAGCTATCATTTAGAATGGAAGGGCAGATAAAGTACTTCCCAGATAAGGTCAAGTTCAAGGAGTTCATCATCACCAAGCCCTTATTATATGAAATGTTAAAGGGACTTATCTAGGAAAAGGAAGAAGATCAAAACTATGAACAGTAAAATGACAACAAACTCACAACTATCAACAACCAAACCTAAAAAAAAAAAAAAAAAGTAACTAAGCAAACAACGAGAACAGGAATAGATTCACAGAAATAGTGATCACAGGGAGGGTTATCAGTGGGTAGGGGATGGGGGAAGAATGGAAGAAAAGGTACAGGAAATATGAAGCATAAATGGTAGATAGAAAATAGACTGGGGGAGGTCAAGAATAGTATGGGCAATGGAGAAGCCAAAGAACTTATATGTGTAACCATGGACATGAACTAAGGTGGGGGAATGATGGTGGGAAGAAGGGTACAGAATGGAGGGGAATGAAGGGGAGAAAAAAATTGGGACAACTATAATAGCATAATCAATAAAATAAATTAAAAAAAACAATTTTTAATGATGCTTTTAAGTAGGAGGTGAACTCCAAAGAGCAGTTTTTGGTATACCCCCAAAGGAAGGGGGAAAGAAAAACATTTTTTCACTTCAGGTTTTAACTTCTGCTTAGCAGCAAATTGCATAACCCTCAAACTGTAGTAGTTGATAATGAGGCATATGAAACTTTGATGCCATAAGGTAAGAATAGGGCTGCTTTCCAAAACATTTTAGGAAAATTTTATTTTACTTTTTAAAAACCTGGATATATTATGCCTTAGAATATATCATTTACATGGTAAGCGAAGCGTAAGATTTCAAATGAAGTCTGTTTATGACAGGGTTCGCCTCGCCTCTGCCACGAGGACTGTTGATGGGCTCTACTGTTTTCCTCTTTCCCTTTCTAATATAAATACCAGTCCTCTAGACCTGTCTTTAGTTTGATATGTTTCCTTTCAGCCACTCTTTATGTACCTTTCTCTCCTTATAACAGAACCATTGAAAGGGTCTTGGAAATTGATGACTAATGCCTTCACCAGAGGTAGAGAAATATGACTGATTGTCCAAAGAGATGGCCCAATCAAGGCCACGCAGCTAGTTAATGCAAAGACGTGTCCATAACAAAAATTCCTAATCTAATTGCTTGTCAATTGCTTGTTCTCTGGGATTGTTTTCAGAAATGCTCAGGTCCTCCACTCATAAAAAATCCAAGTATACATCACCCACATTTGGAGGGTATATATTAAAGAAATGAGGGGTATTTCAGGTGATTATAATACTGAACGAGCAACCTGAGACAAGTTCCCAGGAACAAGCTTTTCACATGAATAGGTTGTTCCTTTCCCCTGAAGAAGCCTGGGGCAACTAACATGACAGCAGATGAGAAACTGCCCATTCAAGAGCCAAGCCGGAGAGTTTGACGTGTGTGATCAACTAGCTGCTTCAAAGATCAGAGACCAAAGCTTGCTTCTTTAGGTCTTCCAGAACGTACACTCTTTGATGCTCTACTCTATTATTCATTTAGTTTTTTACTCGATAAGCATATCCTGGAGGGAGATTGTTATCTCTGTCTTTGGAAGGCAGTGCACCCTCAGTTTTTATCCTTTGGATGGGATCCCAGTAGATTGTATACTGACAAACTAGACTTCCACTTCCTTGCTAATGGGATTTGAGCAGTTTGGTGTTCCCTGTCAAAGTGTGTAGCCCAAGTTTATGGTCACCAGGAATAACATAATCAAATCTTGGCACCGTTACGAGGATGAACATGTTGATACTAGACTCGTGATTGGCTATTTATTGATCAGACACTTTTGTGGATTTTACATAGAAAGCTCATTGGCTTCTTTGCTCACCCCTTGCTCTTGATACTCAGGAGACCTACCTGACCATGATATAATTGGTTACTTATGTTGTGGGATTATCAAGCATTGTTTGTGCTTTCCATTAATAAAACGGGTTTACCCCTAAAATGAGACAGTGCAATTCATTAATGTGTCACTTTGTGTGTGTCTTCACAGGATCTTTTCTTTTATTTGTAGTGCAAAAAGTGTCCATTAGAAGGGAAATTTCCTTTTCTTTCATGATGCTGATAATTAATAGGTTATAAACACATGCAAGTATATTTTTGAAAAACAATGCAATAACTATGAGAATTATGTATATAGAAAAAATGATAACAAAAAATCACTAGTTTTCTTTTTAGCTATTTCAAATTGCTTGTCTTTAAAAACTTCTTAGTATAACTTAATATTTAGTAGAATTTATTTCCTTTGAACAAATACCAAGAGGTGTGATTGCTGGATTTTATGGTAAAAAGATGCTTCACTTTGTAAGAAACTGCCAATCTGTCTCCCAAAGTCACTATAAAATTTGCATGCCCATCAGCAAATGACCAAGAGTTCCTGCTGCTCCACATCCTCACCAGTATATGGCATTGTCCTCACCCCTCTCCGCACTTCAGTTTCCTCATCAGTGAAAGAGACAATCGAAGCAAAACATCCCTGAGGCCCTTCAGTGCTAGCCCCGTGAGCCTATATTCTGTAGTGTTTGTCACGTTAGGCTGTTTCATGCACATCACCTAATAGTACTTAATTGCCCTCGGTGCATGTTTGCTGAGAGTTAGCAATGGCAAGAATGGTTTGGAGACTGCTATGGGCTGAACTGTGACCCACCCCCCACTCATCGAAAATTCATATGTTGAAGTCCTAACCCCTAGCCCCTCAGAATGTGACTGGATTAAGAGATAGGGCCTTCAAGAAGCAATAAAGGTAAAATGAGGTCATACGGGTTGAACTTAATCCAGTATGACCAGTGTCCCAATAAGAGATTAGGACACAGACACACACACAGAGAAGACCACATGAGGACACAAGAAGATGGCCATCTGCAAGCCAAAGAGAGAAGCCTCAGAGGGAACCGACCCTACCCCCGACTTGGCCTGGGACATCCAGATAAAAAGAGGATGTTGGATTTAATGCCACCACTAGCTGACCTCTGGATCCCATGGTTAATCAGTCCTTTCTCTTAGGGCACAAGTGAATCCTCCCCTCTGCCAGCGCCAGCTCCTCAGCGCTGGTCGGAATTGCACAATGCTTTGTCCCTTGAGCCCTTAGCAAAGCCAGCCAGGTCTGTTCGGAATGGTAAACAAACCTCAGTCCTACACAATAGTGACATTTACCTTCCTCCTGTTCATTCTCAGAATCTTCCGCCACTCTCGGAATGTATTAGTCAGAGCCCTTTGAAGACTGATGTAACTGTAACGTGGGCCTGGAACTCTCAGAACAAGGTGTGATTGTGCTGGAACTAGATCGTAGCTCCGGAGAGCTGGGAGCCAATTATCTGCACAGTGGTCTGCAGACTTGTGGAGAGTGGGGCTACCGTGCCTTCTCATGTCTGTCCCTGTCAGCTAAGGGTCAGGATCTAACTGCACATGCGCATGTATACAAGGCTGGTATGCCCAGCGCTCACTTTCATTGCCCATCATCTTCAGTTTGAGCCTTCTGATCCTTCTCTCTGCTTGGTCCCTGGGTCTGGATGCTAGGGCTTATGTTTAAAGCCAGACTCCCTCAGACCCATTGTCACCACAAATGGAGGGTGATCTCATGTAGCTTTAGGGATTGTTGGGTGTTGTTTGAAATTTTGCTGGGTCCTCACAATACACCAGGCAGTCAATGAATAGAGAGAATGAGAGAAGACAATCCAGTGCACTGGACCCAGGACGCCTTCCTGGACTTGCCTGCTAGAATGCTCATTTTGTCCAGCCCTGTGGTGTTTGATAAATAATAGCTCAGAAGCTCCACTGTCTCCCTGAAAAACACCAGCCTCAGAATTGGCAGGGGATGGAGAGTTCTCCCACTTAGAGAGAAGGCTTTTGAGAGCCAGGGTGACCTGGGCTGGGAGCCTCGGTGATATTCTGTCCCTCAGCTTTGTGCCCCATGTCCTGTCCCCATCTACCCTCCTAGCCTTTTGTCCACACACAGTCACAATAGAAACTCTACTCATTTCCCAGCATCTTCTAAAAATTTTCACACATCAGAAAAATTGAAAGATTATGCAATCTAAAGTCATATACTCACCACCTGGAGTCTACAATTTATTATTTCTCATACAACTACCCACCCATTCGTGTACCTATTGATGTGTCAATCTATTTTATTTTTTATGCATTTTGAAGTAAATTCTGAACATAAGCACACATTAGCCCTAAACTCTTTAACATGCATATCAGTAACTAGAATTCAATGTTGTTTTATGGTTACCTTTTTCAAATCCCACCACTAAAGTTTGATAATGTATAGGATGATTTTTTTCCTTTATAAATTTTACAGTACTTCTAAGGAGAAATGGAAATGCTCCTGTGAGGAGCAAAAATGGTGCTGAAAACTCCAATCTTTATAGGCAGGGATCTGTTTCTTTTCTTCATTAATAGAAACTAGAGTTGGAACTGAATTAGGTATATTGGGTTCAACTCTCTGTTATACATGAAAAAATGAAAACAGAGGTTCAGACCTGACAGTCCAGGGGATTCAATACTCAGGGCACAGAAGCTTGGCACAGAGTTGTGGGCTGGGTCTCGGGTAACTCAACTTCAACTCCCTCCCCTCCTCCTTTTCCCGCCCTCTTCTCTCTTTCTCCCTTTCTTTCCCTCACATTTTCTCCCCTCCCTCCCTCTCTCTTCCCCTTCATCTCTCCCTCCATCTATCTCTCTTTCTCTCTCCCCATTCCTCCCTCTCTCCCCTCCTCCCTTCCTCTCTCCTTCACTCTCTCCCTCCTCTCTCTTCCTCAT
>PVJI01034292.1:0-10575 GCA_004026765.1 Micronycteris hirsuta | reverse complement strand
TGGCCACTGTCAGACTGTTGTTAATTTCAATGTCTCTAGTTATGTTTTTCTTGCTTTTTGCTTTTGTTGATTACGTTCCAGTTAAAGGTGAGATCATATGGTATTTGTCCCTCACCTCCTGGTTTACTTCACTTAGCATAATGCTCTCCAGTTCCATCCATGCTGTTGCAAAGGGTATAAGCACCTTCTTCCTCTCTGCTGCACAGAATTCCATTGTGTAAATGTACCATAGTTTCTTGATCCACTCATTTGTAGACGGGCACTCAGGTTGTTTCCAGAACTTGGCTATTGTGAATTGTGCTGCTATGAACATCGGAGTGCATAGGTTCTTTTGAATTGGTGTTTCAGGGCTCTTAGGGTATAATCCCAGTAGTGGACTTGCTGGGTCAAAAGGCAGTTCCATTTTTAGTTTTCTGAGGTAGTTCCATACTGTTTTCCACAGTGGCTGCACCAGTCTGCATTCCCACCAATAGTGCAATAGGCTTCCCTTTTCTCCACATCCTCTCCCCAGCTGTTTTTCCTCGTCAATACCTGTGCAGTGAAAGTCCAGCATAAGTAGGTTGTTTGAGAGAGTAGAGATTAAATATCTCTAGTCTAGCTGAAAGAGAGATTGAGTAAGTGGGCAAGCAAAAGTCGAGCATTTGCAGCTACTATAATAGACAGGCAGTCTTTGTGCCCCCCAAAAACTTACATAACCAGAGAATTTCTTCATCATAAAAAGAAGTTGAGATTTCGAGAATTTTTAATTCCTCCCCCTCCTCTTCCTCAACTCCTCTCCTCTCCATAACCTTAGGTTAGTAACTTAGACTCTCTGTGCTTCATTTTTATCATCTATTAAGTAGGGCTGACAATGATACCTACCTCATAGGGTTTGGGGGAAGATTACGTGTGTTCACAGGACACAGTGCTGGCACCTAGAAATGGCTACATAGGGGGTGGCTAGTTTTTAGTAAAACTCTCATTATTAATATTAACTTTTGCAATACTGAGCATTTATTTATACAAATATGGCAAAGTAAAAAAAATCAAGTTGGCATTTACATATATTTCTCTATGTATATTTGACCTGAGATTAGGATTGTGCCAATGACTTTTTTCATGAAGTAGATTTTTATTCATCCGTCTAATAAATTTTTTTGAAGCCCCCAGTTTGAGCTGGACACTCCCCTAGACATTGAGGAGACAAAGATTTATAAGAAAGTGCTGCCCGTTTAGCTTTTTTAATCTAGTCAAAGGAGCCACAAAGACATTGGACAAGTGCTAACAGAGTACATAAAATGTAATGGTAACTTCTAAACCCAGGAGATGAGGCAAAGGTTACATTTTTACTTTACCTTAACATAAATTTAAGACAAAAACCTTGATCCTTATGTTGCTAATTCAGTTTTCATGGTAAGGAGCTAATTTTAAACTGAGCCACCCATATGTATCTAATATAGCAAAATAATTTTACAGCCAAGATATGGCATTACAAGCAGATATTAGCTTTGATAAAAGAAATCTACAGAGAATACAAAAGCTGCTTTATCCATTAATTTCAGTATTATCCACAAACAGAGCTATTTACCATAGCTTCCTAAGCTGCAAAAATTATAAAATTGAGTTTTATTATTCTATATGCTATTTACACAGAATTGGAGGTGTCGACATCCACAAGGCAGACAAAAGAGGGGCACTGATAATTAAAACCATTAAAAATTTAAAGATCTTAGAGATAATTTAGTACAAATCTTTAATGTTAGAGATGCAGGCATTGAGGTCCCATGTGGGCTTGAATCAATGTCACTCAGCTAGTTGGTCACAGAGCAAAACTATAACCCAGGTGTCCAAACAGCAATGCTCATTAATTTATCCCAAAGAAAATGACAGCTGTGCCACATTTCAGGCGCATAAGCTTTTCTCTCATTCTCTAATGCATTCCACAGTTCAAGGTCAGTAATGAAAGGAAAGCCTTTCCACCAATGCATCTGGAGAAAGAACACAGAATATGGGTGGTGGGGAGAGAATGGTAAAAACCCAAGGGGTTAGGATTTGGTTGTATAATGTGCAAAGGACTAACAAGCTCAGATTTTAAATTAAGCTAGTCAACAGAAGCGACATAAAAATTTAAAGAAAGAACTAGGGAATGAGAATGTTTCCAATAATGAATTTAACTTCAGAACTGATATATATGAACTAGTTTTCATTAAAATGAATTCACAGTTGAGCAGTGAAAACTGTTGGATGCCTAGAAAGATTCTTATAACATTATATAAATATAAGTATCTTCAAATTAATAGATTTTTCTCTTCTTTCTATGAGGATATATGTTAATTTTCAAGCAAGTAAAATAATTTTTCTCTGATGATCACATTCAAAAGGTTATATTTTAAAAAATATATAATATATAACCTAATATACTTTGTTTAAACTCATAGAAAAATATATCTGAGTTGAATGAACAATTCTTTTACCATTTTTTTGTTTATTATTAGGTTACTTCACATTTACATTTTACAAAATGTAAAATTAGTAAGAATTTATAAGCTCTTGTGTATTTGAAAATCCTGTGTGGTTGTAGGGGTGGTGTAATCACCTGGCTTCTTTAGTTAAAGGCATGCCCCTGAATCTAGCTTTGTGATGGCTATATTTTTCATAAAAATTGCACATAACTCCTTTTTTATTTTATCACTTGTCAGTAGCTAGGTAGATCTTCACTTGTAATTGATAGTCTCCGGAAAAATTTCTATGAGTAATATGTTACATTAAATGTGTGCATTTTTATGCTACCAGTTATATAACATTACACTTAGAATTAAGCTCATTTAAAAGGTATTAGCAATCAAGAAAACCAATCAAGCATAAAGACAAAATTGGGCTTGTCCAGGAATTTGTGGTAAGATTTACCTCCTAAACAACTCAACACATTAACTAAATTAAAGAAAAAAAAAACATGATTAGCTAATAAATGCACAAGTCTTCTGATTATATTTAACAACAATTTGTCATACCACTTTTACAAATTATATCACAATTTAGGAATAAAAAGAAATATTTAAACATATAGTAAATATATTGAATTTCTTAGTAAATCTAACAATAAATTACTTTGTGCTCTGGAAGATACTCGGTCTTAGCTATGTCATTTGAAAAAAACATATTAAGCCTTCAGAGGCAATGGTTACTAGCAAGGACATATCAATGAATTACACTCCAGATTTGTATTTATCCAAAACTTCCTACTATGACATTATCCTACCGCTTAGCCAAGAGATTCAAAGTGTACACTATCGCTCTCTTTCTAGCTTATAAGATCCTTTAAGCTGCCAAACTTCCATATAAAATTCACTGGATACTGTGGAAGAGAAGTGCCCTAATGTTTAGTGTTTTATTTTTCTTTCAGTAAAGATCATTTTATATAAACTGTTTTTTCATAACTATATTTAGACACCTATTTATCTCTTTACTCACTTCCTTCACTCTTCTCATGGCCCTCCATTTTACTTTTTTCATGCATTCAATCCATCCATTTTTCCATCCCCCACTCATTCAGTTGTTTTTAAGAAATAAGTTGCCAGCTGTGGTAAATGTTACAAATAGTAAAAGCAAAGCTGAAGGAAAATAGCTGAAACCATATTATGAATAAAGTGATCAACAACCATTTTTTTTTCTTTGAAGGAGACATTGAAGCCTAAAAAGAGAACCAAAGAGGTGGGAATGAGAAGGCAAACCATTTTTAAATTTGCTAGTTTACTTCTTTGCACTGATGTTGGTTGTTAAATTTTGCAGTGCTACCTACCTTACATGGCCCTGCGGAATGCCCCTTCTCCATTATCTGAAGTTCAAGAACATGACTCGGCCCAGGTGGCTGGCTCTGTGCCGCACCCGGACTGGCCCATGTTGAAGGGCAGGATTCAAATAAATAGCTCTTTGTTTAAAGTTTATTTTCCCCATATCATTATTTTACTTTGCTATTCACAATAATGAAAGTTCTTTGTAGAAAACAAGAAATATAGCAGGTAAACAAAAACTGCAGGAAAAAAATCACTGTATTCAGCAAATATTACCATTGATATTTTGGTATATATCTCTTGGGAAAGTTTACTATGAGTTTATGTACAAAAGTAAATGATGTCCTTATAAGTGTACCTTTACTTAATAACTATTTGTTTTCACCATAATAAATACACATATCTTTTTAATGGCTTCATGTGGATGAGGCTGTTTCCTTTTTTCTTTTCTTTTCTTTTTTTTTTACCAGCTTTCCATTGCCTTTTTCCTAATTGTCCACTCTGATGAGATTAATGAGGTTGCAAAGAAGTACTTACTTACACACACATATTTGTGCAACTCCCTGATTATTTTCTTCTTGTAAGTCCTTAGATTTGGAGTTTTGGATCAAATAGTACAATAAGCTATCTTTTAACGTATTAATAAACTAAATTTCAGGGGTTTCATAGAATCTTCCATTTTCAACAGAATTGATATGTATTTGCTTATTTCCTCAAGTTATAGTCATCATGAAAATTGTGATTTTTAAAAAAATTTACCAACCTGATATGTAGTGATATACTTCCAGTATTGTTTAAAGTTGCAGTTTTTCTTCTAAAAATTTTAGTTACAATATTTTATATGCTTTTTAATTATTTTTATTTCTTGTTTTTAAATCTCTACCTATTTTTTGACAATTTTTGTTTTGTAGGTTATTCATTCTTTCTATTATTAAATAATGTAATTACAGACTTCTAAATTAAACCCTTTGCATTGTTTTAAAGTAATTTTTCATAGATCTTTTAACTTTATTTTATGACCTGAGATTTTAAATTTTGTGTTCAAATCTATAAATCTTTCTCATTTTTTGTGTTGTTTTGGAAATTAACATATGTATCAATTTATATGCCTTAATTTTTACTTTTAACCAACTGTTAAATCTCCCAAGAACTGATTTTTAAATTTAGTGTGGTCAAGAAACTAATATAATTTATATTTTCCTCCAAATAGATGGTTGTTTTACACAATCTCTGTATTCCCAATGATCAAAATATTATCCTAATTATGTACAAAGTTTGTATATAAATGTGTGTATGGATACATAAAGTATAAAATATATACAAATGTATACTCATATTTTGTTTTATATATAAATATAAAATATAAATAAATATAAATTATGTTTTCTTTCACTGATTTGTCTGTTTATTCTTTTGTCACTATATTTTAACAGGTAATAATTTGAAACATGATTTATAAATTGATTATGCAAGATTAGTACCCTTTCTTTCATTTTCAACTATTTAATGACATCTCATACATACAGGCTAGAAGAATAATTTAAGAATAACATTTAATTGATCCTTCTCTCACAAAGGCCTTGACATTTTCTCAGAATTGTGTTAAACATATAGAACTTTAGATAGAATTTACATCTTTACAAAATGGAATGGAATGAATATGGCATGTCATTATTTGTTATTTACTTAAATTACCTTTTAATTCCTCAGTAATGGTAAACATGAATGAGTGTGTACATGGCTGGAAAATTGTATATTTATGTATATTTGTTACACTTCTTTTTAAGTTTATTTAAAGTAACTTACATTTTCATTCATTCTATTGAAAAGCTTATTTCTCCCATTCTGTTATTTATTTGGCTATTAATCTAGAAAGAAAGTTACTGCCCTGGCTGGTGTAGCTCAGTGGATTGAGCGCAGGCTGGGAACCAAAGGGTCCCGGTTCGATTCCCAGTCAGGGCACATGCCTGGGTTGCAGGCCAGATCCCCAGTGAGGGCCATGTGACAGGCAACCATACATTGCTATTTCTCTCCCTCTCTTTCTCCCTACCTTCCCCTCTCTCTAAAAATAAAAATAAATAAAATATTTAAAAAGAAAGTTACTGATTGGAATGATTGTGTTGTACTCAGCCACCTTATTGTAATCTATATTAACAATGTTGAATTGTAGATGTACAATTATATAATCTAAAATTTGATGATACCCCTGCTATTTAAGTTTTCATACTTAACTAGAAGAATGGCTAAGCTCCTTTCATAACTATACAGAGTCCATCCATATGTGCCTAAAAGCATGGAATACCCTCTCTGTCTGGAGTTCTGTTGAGACATTCCTTCCCCTCATTTCAGGGCAGGTGTTTATTTTAGAATTAGCTATGGTTCTCCTTATAAAGGTCTATATCTCTATGCAGTGAAGTATTTTCTAAACCTCCCTTCCAAATATAAATTCTTCTTTGGAACCCTAAGTAAAGTCCTTCTACTTTATGCCATTTCTTTTACTCACACATTGAATTACAGGTTGGTGAACAGTGTGATTAATATAAGTGAAAAGCACAGGCATTAATGATGAAACAATGCCAGTTGAAAAACCTAGATTTCTTGTTAGTCTGTTTGATTTTCTGTCCTATGTTCCCAGGATACAAGAGAGGCCTCATAAAAGGAAGAGAAAAAGGAGCAAGCATATATGTGTTAAAAATCTAGCCTTCAGGCAATGCCCTTGATTTACACTGAGTTGAAGTGGTATTTCTTGGTTAACTCATACACCTGTAAACAAAAATACCTCTTTCACCTTTAGTCTGACCAATAATGACGTCTTTCACAGACTTTTTGCTTTTCTAACCCACAAATAGGACACTCTAAATGCTGCCTAACTAGTAAATGCATTCTCACATTTGGAATGTGAGAATAATTAAAAATATACAAACATACACTTATAAATGCATAAACACATCACATTATTTCTTTTTTACTGGCTTAGGATTGTACTCCTCTTTGAAGAAATAGTCTGTGTTTGCTATTAATCAATTCTTTTCAGATGAGCAAAATCTGAAAGTATACATTTTAAATGTAAATTTTTAGGGGCGCACTCTAACAATTACTTTCTTTTATAACCACGGAGAACAGTTAATACCTTAAAATGGTCCACTGTGGGAACTGGAATTTATAGCCCATGTACATAAATGGAATCACGCACTGCATACTCTGTTTTACATATGTACTTATGATTATATATAAACCATAACTGAATAATCTGTTTAAAAATAGATTCAGTTATATGTTTTGTAAAATAATGGATTTGCCTCTATTTTAGATGCTAAAATATCTGCATTTAGGTACAACTTTATAGGGAAGACCTCTGTGTATTTCTAAACCATATATATAACCAAAGAATTCTTTGTACGTGTAAGAATTCTGCATCCGAACATAGGAAGAAAGAAGACAATAATTTTCCTTTGGTCCAGTCTAGAAGTATTATGTACTAAATAATAATAATAAAATATATATTATATGCATGCACACATACAAAAGTATATTTATGTACATGGGTCTATTTCCCCATGTGTAAGACATGTACATATGGAGAACGCCTGGTGCACTGAACCTACATGGGGCTTACATTTAGGCCTCAAATCATTCAGAACGTTGTGAACTTTTATTTGTATCTACATTTATACCTTGAATGCTTTATTTAAAAAAATTTATTCAATTAAAGTAAATTGAAGGTGGATAGGTTTCTCAGTATCATTAAAACTAAACTCATTTCAAAATTTCTTATATTAGCTATATAAAGAAAATACATTAATGCCCTCACCTTAAGAATGCAGAAGACAGAGCTAAGTTATATGTACTAATTCCAATAATGTGTAAAGGTTGTACTTACCTGCATTCATATATTCATTTAACAACTTTTTCAAATGTTATTATGAAGCAGACATTGTGCTATAGGTAGGCGAGAACAATTACATACACAGTTAAGTCTGCCGTATTGTCATACATGCTGCAGTAAAACATACCCAGTATGGTAGGAGTTCCAAGAAAAGGGCTCAATTATTTTCTATTCATTTTTAGAGCATTACTTATATTCAAAAAAAGAGAAAATATATAATATTTCAGAAGAAATAAAAAATATTGAATTATTCATAGAATTACAAACTATCTATTTCTATATATCTAGTGCCAATATAATTGCAGAAGTGTTCAATAGGCCCATGTTGTGAGTAAGAAAGACTCAACTAAACTAATAGATGAGTGAAAAGAATTCTGACTATATATGTCAAAGAGACAAATGGCTCCCTTATTGCTGACATAAGAAACCCATTACTGGTATCCTGAGGTATCAAGAAGTATAATTTTATAAAATGTTTAATTTCATATTGCCCACCAAATGGCAATGTTGCATAACTACTCTAGTAGCATCCTCTACTTCTTTAAATCACTTACTAGAATTGTATTCAGCCTTGGCTGCTGTGGTTCAGTGGATTGAGCGCTGGCCAGTGAACCAAAGGGCCACCAGTTCAATTTCCAGTCAGGGCACATGCCTGGGTTGCAGGCCAGGTCCCTGGTAGGAGGTGTGCAAGAGGCAACCGCACATTGATGTTTCTCTCCCTCTTTTTCTCTCTCCCTTCCCCTCTCTTTGAAAATAAGTAAATACAATCTTTAAAAAAAAAGAATTATATTCAAAGTCCATGCTAAGGAATTTGTGCTTTGTTTGGTAAGCACTAAAAATTATTTAAATGTTTTTTGATCGGGGAAGTAGCATGATCATATCATATAGTGCCTTGAGAATATTATTCCAAGAGAGACTTTAAGAATGGAATT
Organism: Micronycteris hirsuta; assembly: GCA_004026765.1. Taxonomy (NCBI): domain Eukaryota; kingdom Metazoa; phylum Chordata; class Mammalia; order Chiroptera; family Phyllostomidae; genus Micronycteris; species Micronycteris hirsuta. The sequence goes on along the minus strand of PVJI01034292.1, from coordinate 1,987 downwards.
AAAGAAGAAGAGATGGAAGCCCAGAGCACAGTCAGAGTATTTCTATAGTACAGATGCTAGATAATAAGAGCACTTCTCTTATAGAAAATAGAAGCCAAATATAAAAGAATAAAATGCTCAGAAGTTTTGAATATTGATTAATTGTAGAAAGATAGTTATATTAAACTTATGTAAATTTAAGAGAAAAGATGCAATTGGTTTTTGTTGTTGTTTATCCTTTAATTTTTAAGAAAAGAATAAATGACTTTGTTTCAATACAAACCAATAAAGAAAAATATCCAAAATTTTGATAATGCGTGTTAATATTTTAACTACTTATTATGTTCCAGACACTAATCTAACTGCTCATTTGCTGCTTTCCACAAATCCATTTTCAGATGAGGCAACTAGATCCCAAGGAAATAATGTGACCGATGTTAGCTCCTCAGTGGTAGAAGCAGAGTCTGGACATTCTGGCTGTAAGTGATTGTGTTCTCATTTAATTTTTCACTTATAGATAAATATGTCATGTAAGGCTTAGGGAAAGAGTCAGAGCTGATGAACTTTAGATAGAGGAGAAAAATAATTTTGTGTAAAGGAAGACAGTGGCCAATTTACAGTTTTACAACCAGATTCATGGATACAAACACAGGATTCTTGATCAATAGGCTTTGAGTAGAAACTGACATTTCTATTTAAAAGAAGATCCACAAGAGATTCTGATTCATAGCCAGGGTGAGAATCACAAGTGTAAGAAGGGAAATGTAGAGGGCAGAAATGTAAATCTTGAGAATCACCATATGCATTAAGAACACTGCTAAATTGTCATTAATTCTGTACATAATCCCTACATGTCAAGTTTACCAGGGAATAATAGAGTTTAACTTCATCCATAGACATACAACTGCTAAGTGTTCAGTCAAGATTCAAATGAAAATCTGACTTTAATGTCTTTATTTTTCTAGCTATGCCAGTGTTTCTTTTTAATTTTATTTTTTTTATTGTTTTTCAAGTACAGTTGTCTCCAGTTTCACCCCACCGTGCCCCTCCATCCCCCTAACCCTGCCTCCCACCCTCGAACGTACCCCCTGTGGCTTTGACCATAGGTCCTTTGTACATGTTCCTTGATGGCCCTTTCCCTATTTTCCCCCGTTACCTCTCTCCCCCCTCCTCTCTAGTTACTGTCAGTTTGTACAGTCTGAACACATTTGTATGAACCTGGTCCTCCAGGTCACCAAGTTTCTCACCACTCCTGGGTGTTCACCCTTGTGTTACCTACCTGATCCTTGTATCTGCAAAGGAAGAATACAAATATAACATCATTCTCTTTTTAAGTAAAGGAAAAATTGTACATGCATGTGAGTGTGTGGACCATTTTTTTAATCTATTCACACACAAAGGAAAATCTTCCCTCGGCCTATCATTACAAGGATTCTCACTCCTCCTCCATCATGCCAACTCAAAATATTTTTTGCCCCACAGAAGCAGAACTCTGACTGATCCTACCATCAATGCAGTCACATTATGGTTTCCATTATACTCTTTCACTGGGCATAATAAAAACCAACTACATGCCTGTAGCTAGTGAACAATAGAATCATATACCAGTAGATGACTTAATACTTAACCAAGTTTCTTCCATCTGACCTATATATACATGTTAAGTTATGTCTCATTTAATCTAAGTTTGGTGAATATATTCATCATAAAATAATTGGAGTATTATTAGCAAAATTTTTAGTTTAGAACACTAATGGTACCCGGAACTATTAAGGTCACTATATTACCAAAACCTGTTTGGGGTGTTTTTTTTCTTTTTTTTTTTTTCTGGTGTACTAGAGAATAAACATAAAGTCACAAACAAGAGAATAAGAATGAGAACAATAAATTATGGAAATGAAAACTAATTGTGATTTCAGGAGTTTGATGGTTTACTATTTTTTTAAACAGAGAGAAGCTGGTTTTTTGTTTGTGCAATGCTGAGATGAATTACCCATGACCCTATGTA
>PVJI01034291.1:0-10575 GCA_004026765.1 Micronycteris hirsuta | reverse complement strand
AATATTTGCCCATATTTTTACTGGATTGTTTCTTATTACTGATTGGCAGGAGTTTTTATATATTCTAGATACAAGTACTTTGATACATGTTTTATAAATATTATCTCCCAGTCTGTGACTCGCCTTTTCATTGTCTGAACAGTGTCTTTTGAAGAACAAGTTTTAAATTTTGATTAAGCCCAATTTATTGTTTTTTATATTTTCTGCATTTTGTGTAGTATTTAGGGAATCTTTGCCAAAATCACTGATTTTCACCTGTGTTTTATTCTACAAATTTTATACTTTTGACTACTGAATGAAAATTAGAGTCCAAATCTGCATTTTAAAAAGGTCCCCGGGTTGTTACTATGCCCACTAAATTTTGAGATGCATTACTTTAAAAGAAAAAACACTAGTTAATTATTCTCTGTAATGTAACACTAATTAATAGTGACTTTAGCAATGACAGAAAAATTATACTAAGTTCAAAGTGAGAACCTAAGCACAACTTGGGACATGTTCAAGAAACAAAAGTAATTAGTATGTTTACAGGACACTTGCCACTTAACATTTTTTACCTCAATCTATAAGTTTTCTTCTGAATTCCTAGGATATGCTTTATCCTCAGAACTAATACCATTGAGACAGATATTATTCCAGTTAAAAATTCCAAGAATCCTAAGAGAAAAGGTTTTAGATGATACAGTTCAACCTCTCAATCTATGAGGAATACCTCTCTTGGCATTTAAAAAAAATTTGTTGATTTGAGAAAAAGGGAAACATGGATTTGTTGTTCCACTTATTCATTCATTGCTTGCTTCTTGTATGTGCTCTGACAGGAGATTGAACCTGAAACCATGGTGTATTGGGACGATGCCCTCACCCACTGAGTACCTGACCAGGGCCTCTCATGACTTTTTTGTGTGTGGTTAATTCGCCCTTGTCTAAATACTTCCAATGATAGACCTGCTTCCAAATTATTACTTCAAAGTATTAGATGGTTGATAACCCTGCTGGCCAGAAAGTTTTACCTTCTTAAAATCTACCTCCACGTAACTCTGTGTTGTCAGAATAGTTGGGTTATCATAGTTTCCAGTTCCATTTAGGGGCATCAATTATTTATTGTTTACCTTATATAGATCCTGTGTCTGATTAAATCAGCCTCTCCCCAGTTGTTTTTATCTATTTTACCATTCTTTCAATGTTACTATTTTAGTATTTCCTCTACAGAAATACATTTTAATTTTTAATTTTGAAATAATTTGACTTTTGAAAGTTGTAAAGTTAATACAAATTCTCTTTCAATTTCCTAATATTTTACTCCATTTATTTACAATTCTCTCCCACTGCCCTACTTCCCTATCTATTTATTTATTTATCTTGACTTGCTTGTGAGTAAATTATAGACATTATACCCCTTTATCTCTAAATGCTTCAGTATATATTTCCTAAAAACAAAGAAAATCTCTTATATAACCAAAGGACAATTATCAAAACAGGAAATTAATGTCAATACATTAGTACCCAATCTACAGAAATTACTCAAATTTTGTCAATTTTTCCAATAATATCCTTCATTAGGATTTTTTTTTTCTTGGTCCAGGATTGGATTCCAAGATCACACATTTCATTTGGTTGTCAAATCTCTTTAATCTCCTTCATGCCAGAAGAGTTCCCTCATTCTGTTTTTACCATTCATGAGCTTGGAGTTTTTTAACACTTTAGTAATTTACAGATTGTCCCTCAATTTTGGTTTAATGTGTTGATTAGATACAGTATGTATTCTTTGAGGACATCACAGAAGTGACGTCACATTCTTTTTAGCACATTGCATCATACAATACGTGATGTTTGTTGGTCCCATTAATGTTAACCATATCACTTTGTTTTGGTGGTATCTACAAGGATACTAATTTCTCCCCTTATAATTAAGTGGGGAGGATATGTTAAGACTAAATATAGTATTCATGATCAAACTTTCTCCTACTGGTTTTAACATCTACATTTCTTAAATAAATTATTATTATGAGGGTTACCGAAAAGTGATTTTTAATTGACAATACAGCATATTAGTTCCAGGTATATAATGATTTAATATTTGTGTACATTAAAAAATGAATGAGCCCTGGCTGGGTGGCTCTGTTGATTGGAGCATCGTCTCATACACCAAAAGTTCATGGGTTCAATTCTCAGTCGGGGCACATACTTAGGTTGTGGGTTTGATCACCAGTCTGGAAGGAGGAAGGGTATGGGAAGCAACCTATTGATCTCTCTTTCTCTCTCTCTCTCTCCTCTCTCCACTCTCTCTGTCTCTCTCCCTATCTCTCTAAAATCAATTTAAAATAACATATCCTTGGGTGAGGATTAAAAAAAGATAAATAACCACAATCAGCCTAGTTAACATACATCACCACACATAGTTAGAATTTTTTATCTTATAATGAAAACGTTTAAGATCTACTGATGGCAACTATCAAATATACAATACAGTATTATGAATTGTACAATAAGTGATTTGCATTAAGTTTATTTTTCAATGACAGTTGACATTCAATATTATACTAATTCATGTACACAGCATAGTGGTTAGGCATTTACATAACTTACAAAGTGATCCCTCAATAAACCTAATATCCATCTGAAACCGTACAGTTATTGCAATATGCTTTATTATGTTTCCTATGCTGTACTTTACATCCCTGTAACTATTTTGTACCTGCTAATTTATACTTCTTAATCTCTTCACCTTTATCATCCAACCCTTCACGCCTCCCGCCTGGCAAACATTAGTTTGTTTTATCTATGGTCTATTTGTTTTGTTTGTTGATTTTGTTTTTGTTTTGTTTTGTTTTATTTTTTTAATATATTTTTTTGATTATGCTATTACAATTGTCGCATTTTCCCCCCTTTATTCCCCTCCACCCCACACACCCCTCATTTCCCGCTCTTTAGTTTTTGTCCATGGGTCATACACATAAGTTCTTTGGCTTCTACATTTCCTATACTATTCTTAACCTCCCCCTGTCTGTTTTCTACCTATCGCTTATGCTACTTATTCTCTGTACTTTTTCCTCCTCTCTCCCCCTCCCACTCCCCTGTTGACATCCCTCCATGTCTTATATAAATCCCTTTAACATTTCATATAATAAAGGCTGGGTGATGATGAACTCCTTGAACTTGACCTTATCTGAGAAGCATTTTATCTGCCCTTCCATTCTGAATGAAAATTTTGCTGGATAGAGTATTCTTGGATGTAGGTCCTTGCCTTTCATGACTTAGTATACTTCTTTTCAGCTCCTTCTTGCTTGAAAGGTCTCTTTTGAGAAATCAGCTGACTATCTTATGGGAATTCCTTTGTAGGTAACTGTCCCCTTTTCTCTTGCTGCTTCTAAGATTCTCTCCTTATTTTTAATCTTGGGTAATGTAATTATGATGTGTCTTGGTGTGTTCCTCTTTGGGCCCAACTTCTTTGGGACTCTCTGAGCTTCCTGGACTTCCTGGAAGTCTATTTCCATCACCAGCTTGGGGAAGTTCTCCTTCGTTATGTTTTCAAAAGAGTTTTCAATTTCTTGGTCTTCCTCTTCTCCTTCTGGCACCCCTATGACTTGGATGTTGGGATGTTTAAGGATGTCCTGGAGGTTCCTAAGCCTCTCCTCATGTATTTGAATTCTTGTTTCTTCATTCTTTTCTGGTTGACTGTTTTTTTCTTTCTGCTGGTCCATTCCGTTGATTTGAGTCCCAGTTTCCTTCCCATCCCTATTGGTTCCCTGCACGTTTCCCCTCATTTCCTTAGCATATCCTTCATTTGTTCAACTATTTGCAACCAATTTTCATCCAATTCTGTGAGCATCCTTGTCGTGGGGTGGATCAGACCTGCCGATACCCAGGGTTGACCGTAACCAATGCGTGTATAAATTTCACACCGAGACACACGGGGGGGAAGAAATCCGGCGGCCACGGGTCTCCTCCACCATCGCCCATCTTGGGGAGAAAGACCTCGTGGGTTGCCCAGCCGGGGGTTTTATTAGAGGCATTAAGACACATTTACATTGGATTGATTATTCATGGGATTAAGCAGAACAGGTAGGATTACTCATAGCAAGGCATCACGATGTTGATTCACGTCTGGTGGCAGACAGGACCAGGTTAAAGCAATATTCAGAGATCAGCAAGCCAGAATTTTTTAAGATACAACTTTGCCAAATTCCTATTAGAGAATTCCCATCCCACAGACATGATCCACACTTGCTCACACAGGAATCACACGGAACTATGCTCAAAACGTGTAGATTCTCAGGACTGCGTGTTTACACACGTATGGAAATCACTGCCACACATCCTGATTGCCAGTGTTTTGAACCGTGCATCTGATAGGCTGGCTATCTCTTCGTCACTTAGTTGTATTTTTTCTGGAGCTTTGATCTGTTCTTTCATTTGGGCCATTTTTTTTCTCTGTGCACCTGTTACTTTAAGGGGCAGAGCCATAGGTGTTCACCAGGGTGGGGTAACCCACGCTGCTATGTTGTGATGCTGCCTGTGGGGCGGGGCCTGAAAGAACAATGGCATTTGCTCCACTCTCTGCACTTCCCCCACTACCCACAAGCAAGTTGGGCCCTTCTGTGCTGGCTCTGGGGTGGGTGGGCAGGCTTGCACAGTTCCAAATCCCTGTGGGTCTCTCCAATGAACTCTCCTGTGAGGACAGGAGAAGGTCTGCTTCGCTCCCCAGCTTTTTCTCCCAGTTTATCTGTGTGCGATTGAGGGACCACCAGGTCCACCAGTCTCAGCCCTGCTCTGTCCGGGTTGGCCAGCCACGGGTTTCGCCAAGTGCACCGGCAGCGTTTTGGCCAGGCACGCTTGCCGCAGGTCTCTCCGGGCAGCTGGAGCATTGCTGGTACCACTCCACAAACTGTTGTCTCACTGTGCGCTCTCTGCCCAGGTCCGCCCCACTTACCAGTCTGGATGAATGTGTCTTCTTTAATTCCTTGGTTGTCGGACTTCCACTCAGTTCAATTTTCTGTCAGATCTGGCTGTTTTTGTTTTTTAAATTGTTGTTTTTCTTCTTTTGGTTGTGTGAGGAGGCACAGCGTGTCTACCTATGCCTCCATCCTGGCAGAAAGTGTTTATTTTGTTTTTTAGATTTCATATGTATAAGTGAAACTACATGGTATTTGTCTTTCTCTGACTTATTTCACTTGCCATAATGCTGCCTAGGTCCATTTATTTTGTTGCAATGGTAATATTTATTCTTTCTTATGGCTGAGTAATATGCCATTTATAAAATCTATTTAGTCTATTGACTGGTACCAAGGTTGTTTCCATACTTGGCTATTGAAATAATGCTGCAGTGAACATAGAGATATATACATATTTTCAAATTAGTGCTTTGAATTTCTTCCGAGAAAAGGCAGAACTGCTGGGCCATAAAGTTGTTCTATTTTTAATTTGCGGGGGGAACCTCCATACTTTTCAATAGTGGCTGCACCAGTATGCAGTCCCATCAATAGTTCGTGAAAGTTTCCTTTTCTCTACATCCTCACCAACACTTGTTTTTTGTTGATTTATTGATGATAGTCATTCTGACAGGTGTGAGGTGATATCTCATTGTGGTTTTAATTTGCATTTTGATGATTAGTGATGTTGAGCATCTTTTCATGTCTATTGGCCATCTGTATGTCCTCTTTAGAAAAATATCTATTCAGGTCCTCTGTGCATTTTTTAATCAGATTGTCTTTTTGGTGTTAAGTTGTATGAATTCTTTATAAATTTTTACTATTAACCCCTTATCAGATGCATCATTAGCAAATATTTTCTCTGATTCAGTAGGTTATCTTTTTGTGTTGTTGATGGTTTCCTTTGTTGTGGAAAAACTTTTTAATTTGTGGAGTCCTGTTTTTTTTTAAATTTTTTTTCTTTTGTATCCCTTGCCTGATGAGATTTATCCAAAAAAGTATTACTGAGAGCAATGTCAGAGGGACTATGCCTAAGTTTTCTTCTAAGAGTTTTACAGTTTCAAGTCTTACATTTAAGTCTTTATTTCATTTTGAGTTTATTCTTACATGTGTTTTTTAAAAAAATGGTTGTTTCATTTTTTGTATAGATCTGTCCAGTTTTCTCAATACTGTTTATTGAAGAGACTGTTTTTACTCCATTGTATATTCTTGCCTCCTTTGTCATATATTAATTGACCATATAGGTGTGGGTTTATTTCTGGGCTCTCTATTCTGTTCCATTGTTTTTATGTCACGTAGTACAGGGGAAGCCTGTGCTACAAGTGGCCTGCTCTACAGAAGATAATTTTGTTTTGGGGGGTAGGGGCATCCCCCCTCATATTCCCTGTTAAATATGATGTTACCTATGAATTTGTAATATATGGCCTTTATTATATTTAGATATTGTTATGTTAAGGTACGTTTCCTCTATTACCACATTGCTGAGAGTTTTTATCATAAATGGATGATGGATTTTGTCAAATGCTTCCCTGCATCTATTGATATGATTATATGATTTTTATCCTTCATTTTGCTTATGTGGTATATCACATTAATTGATTTTCAGATATTGAACCAATCTTGCATCCCAGGAATAAATCCTACTTGATCATGGTGTACAATCTTTTTAATGTATTGCTGGATCTGGTTTGCTAATGTTTTGTTAAAGATTTTTCATCTATATTCTTCAGGGATATTGGCCTATAATTTTCTTTTGCTGTAAATGTCTTTCTCTGGTTTTGGAATCAAGTTAATGCTGGCCTCATAAATGGTAACTGGGAGCCATCCCTGCTATTGAATTTTTGGAAACAGTTGGGAAGATGGGAGTGCATTTTTCTTTGAATTTTAGGTAAAATTTACCTGTGAAGCCATCCAGTTCAGGACTGCTGTTTGTTGAGAGTTTTTAGATTACTGATTTGATTTTGTTAGTAGTTATCAGTCTGTTTACATTTTTTTGTTCCTTCTTGATTCAGTCTTGGAAGATTATATGTTTCTAGGAAATGGCCTGTTTTTTCCAGGTTGTCCAATTTGTTGGCACATACTTGTTTGTACAATTTTCTTACAATTATTTATATTTTTGTACTTTTAATTTTTCTCCTTTTCCATTTGTTTATTGGTTTATCACTTTGTTTATGTTTTCAAACAACCAGTTCTGTTTTATTATTCTTTTGTATTTTTTAGACTCTATGTCACTTATTTTTGCTCTGATCTTTATTATTTTTTCCTTCTGCTCACTTTGGTCTTTATTTGTTCTAATTTTTCTAGTTCATTTAATAGATTTAAGGTTAGATTGTTAAATTTTTCTTTTTTCTTGACAGACCTATATTGCTATGAATTTCCCTTTTACAACTGTTTTGGCTGTGTGCCATAAATTTTGGGGTCATTGTATTTGCAATATCATTTGTCTGAAGATATTTTTTCCTTTTTTTATCCCATTCATTGTTTAATAGCACATTATTTAGCCTTCATGTGTTTATGTGTTATTCAGTTTTTTGTAATTGATTTCTAGTCTCATACCATGGTGGTCCAAGAAGGTGCTAGTAATATGACTTCAATCTTCCATTGAGTGAAATTTTAAATTTCTAATTATAGAAATTTTAAGTGCCAAAAAGCAAGCTTTTAATTTCCAATTATATTGTCCATTTTCTCTACACTAATCAGTTGGCATTCTATGGTAAGGAAGAACTTTCCCTTCTTTACAATTCATTTTATATTAGTATGAATGCATGGGTTCTTTTTATATCAATGGGTTATAATCTGTAACTATAATAATTTATTTTGATGTGTAAATTGTTCCACATGTGACCAGTGGAACCTCTTCAAGTTGGCTCCTGTGCCCTTTTTTTGACATTTATTCATCATTCTTTAAGCATTTTTCTTGCTTTCTTGCAGAATAAGATGTTCCAGGCTCATTCTTTACTGTCCCTGCCCCACCCCTGGAATCTGCCAAATCTGCAAGGATGCCTGGTCCCTTTCAGGGGACAATAATATTTTGAACCCAAAATCTGAGCATTCTATGGGTTCGCTGCTCCTAAAGTGCCAATGCTTTCAGACCTTCTCCAAGGGCAGAGCTAGAAAATATAAGTATTTGTACATACAAACACATCTTTATTTATAAATCTGTGTCAATATATTGAAAACCATGAGTTCATACAAATATCTCCAGTTCCTATCCAACACCACTCAGGTGCTTGATAATGTGAACTAGAACATGACTATCATGAGCAAGAATTCAATGATTAGGGACTCATTATTTTTAAATCCTCACCCAAGGATATGTTTATTGATTTTAGAGAGAGAGAAAAGGGGAGGTAGAGAGAAACATCAATGTGAGAAACATCAATAGGTTGCCACCTGTACGTGCCCCAACTAGGGATCGAACCCACAACCTAGGTATGTTCCCCGACCAGGCTTTTGGTGTATGGGATGATGCTCAAAACAAGTGAGCCACCTGGTCAAGACAGAGACTCATTTTTAGGATAAGCAATTTAACACCATGGAAAGGACCCCAGGCGATGGGGCAAACTTGCTGTTTAAGGTGTCTTTGGAGGCTGAATAAGATGATGGTTAACTCTTAACGAAGTGGAAATGCCTCAGTTACCCTGGCAGAAAGTACGAGGAAGGAATGGAAAGGCTGAAGGAAGTGAACATGCTGGATTACATAATCAAAAGCCAGAAGAGTCCCTCTTTTCCACAGGAGAACCCTGAGAACATCACATCCATTAAGGACATTGGGACAACTTTGATGAGAGGGGACGGCCAGGTTTAGCTCTTCTGCAGGCTGAGATGACAGTGGTTAGAGGCAGGCACAGAGCTGAGCTCAGGAACACCTGTTGAAATGATGGAAGTTTGAAGTAAGAAAGACCAGAATTCTGCCACAGTGATGGGCAACATCAGAAGAGTAGTCAAGGGGTTTTGTGAATCCTGGCCAGCAGGATTCGTATGCCATGACCGTGTGTAAATAATTTTACACATAATTGGACTTCCGGCAAGATGGAGGTGTAGGTAGACACGCCGTGCCTCCTCACACAACCAAACAAGGAAAAACAGCAATTCAAATAAACAAAACAGCCAGATCTGACAGAAAATCAAACTGAGAGGAAGTCCGACAACCAAGGAGTTAAAGAAGACACATTCATCCAGTCTGGTAAGCAGGGCGGAGCACGGCAGAGAGCGCACAGCTAACAGCGAACAGGGCAGAGAGAGTGAGGCAAGAGGGTGGTTTGTGGAGTGGTACCCGCAGCGCTGCAGCTGCCTGGAGAGATCCACAGGAGCGTGCCTGACCAAAACGCAGCCTGCACCCAGCCCACCGGGACCCAGCGGGGCCAAGACTGGTGGACCTGGCCGGTCCTCATTCACATGCAGACAAACCAGGAGAAAAAGCAGGGAGCGGAACCCATCAGCTCCGGGAAATAAAACCTCAAACTACCGACTGAAAACACCTGTGGGGGTTTAGGCGGCAGCGGGAGGAACTCTCGGCCTCACAGGAGAGTTTGCTGGGGAGATCCACAGGGACTCGGAACTGTGTAGGCCCATCCACTGACCCCAGAGCCAGCGCAGAAGAGCGCAACTTGATTGTGGGTAGCAGTGTGGGCACGGAGAGCGGAGCAGGCACCATCGTTCTCTCAGGACCTGCCCCCACAGGCTGTGTCACAACACAACGTGAGTTTTCCTCGCCCAGGTGAACACCCAAGGCTCCGCACCCCCTTAAAGCAACAGGCGCACTGCGGAAAAAAAAAAATGGCCCAGATCAAAGTTCCAGAAAAAATACAACTAAGCGACCAAGAGATAGCCAACCTATCAGATGCACAGTTTAAAACACTAGTAATCAGGATGCTCACAGAATTCGAAGAAAAATTGTCGCAATTACTCGAACAAATGAGAAGGGATGAGAAGGAAACTGGGAATCAAATCAACAGAGTGGACCAGCAGAAAGAAAAAAAACATCCAACCAGAAAAGAATGAAGAAACGAGGATTCAAAAAACTGAGGAGAGGCTCAAGAACCTCCAGGATATCCTTAAACGTCCCAACATCCGTGTCATAGGGGTGCCAGAAGGAGAAGAGGAAGACCAAGGGATTGAAAACTTATTTGAACAAATAATGATGGAGAACTTCCCCAAGCTGGCGAAGGAAATAAACTTTCGGAAAGTCCAGGAAGCTCAGAGAGTCCCAAAGAGGAACACACCAAGACACATCATCATGACATTACCCAAGATTAAAAATGAGAGAATCCTAGAAGCAGCCAGAGAAATGGAGACAGTTACCTACAAAGGAATTCCCATAAGACTCTCAGTTGATTTCTCAAAAGAGACCTTTCAAGCAAGAAGGGGCTGGAGAGAAGTATTCCAAGTCATGAAAGGCAAGGACCTACATCCAAGAATACTCTATCCAGCAAAATTTTCATTTAGAATGGAAGGGCAGATAAAGTGCTTCTCCGATAAGGTCAAGTTCAAGGAGTTCATCACCACCCAGCCTTTATTGTATGAAATGTTAAAGGGATTTATATAAGGTATGGAGGGATATCAACAGTGGAATGGTAGGGGGAGAGAGGGGGAAAGGGGTAGAGAATAAGTAGCATAAATGGTAGGTAGAAAACAGACAGGAGGA
>PVJI01034290.1:0-10576 GCA_004026765.1 Micronycteris hirsuta | reverse complement strand
TGTTATCCCTATTAAACATATATGGAAATTGAGGCATAGAAGGTGGATGACCAGGTTATGAGGCTAGAAAGTGGCAGGAGCCAAGTCTTGAACTTGGAACTCCTGGGTCTGAGCCCAGCGCTCTTTTCACTATACTGCTAGACATCCTCTTTGTTGGGGAAAGAAAAAAGCAATTCATGGGGACATCATGTTATGATTTTATTATTTTATTCTCTAGCTATCTGTGATCACCTTAAATCTACACAGAGGACATTTCTCTGTAGTTTTGTCCATTTCTGAACCTATTTTTACTTTCATTTTGTATTTTAGTTCATGAGCCCACAAAGACTATATAGTTTTTATGAGGGTCTGGAACTTCCAAAATAACACTTTATATTCATCTCAGGATGTGCCCCCTTTTCAAAGTACATCCTTGAGGTTGACTCACGTGCCCCTTACAATATCTCTGAGATCTATCTCGTATCATGTGAACTACTTCTTGCCCATGGCCCTCTTTATTCTACAGGTTCTCCAGCTGCAACATCCCAATCCCAATTCAAGTCAGTCTGAGCCCAAAAGTGATTTTATTGACCATCAGGACGGGAAAGCCCAGGAGTACCAAATTTCAAGCACCAAGAGATCTAGTCACTCAAACAACAAACACATCAGAACTTGGGCTTCCTCTCCATCTCTTGGCCCTTGTTTCATCTCTGTTGGCTTTTCCCCCCAGGCAGAGTCTTAGTGGTGGCAAGATGGTGGAGGCAGCTCCAGAATCATATCCCAGTTTCTCCATAAGCCTAGCAGAAGAAAAGATTGTCTCTTAAACACATATCTGACAAAAGTCCCAGATCTGAATCTCATTGAATCTAAGTTCATCATGTGTCCATTTTGAACCAATCACTCTACTCAGGGATTTATTGCTTCCATTGGCCCCCACGAGTCTCCTATCCACCCTGGAATTTCCACTTGAACCTAAAGGTCTGTGACTGGATGTGTAGTTTCCCAAGGAGTATTGAGCTGGTCCTTTAACAAAAGGGTGAATGGATCTGAGTTATCAACCATTACAAGAATGCTTCGTGTCCTTTTAAACGTTTTATCTGGTTACAGGTATTTTCCCACTTTTCTCAAGATGTGCTGCATTCTGCTTCCACCCGTATAAATGCTGATTTTCCCTCCAAAGGTCCCTCTTCTTGTTTCTCTCCCAAACCCTGGTCCTATTTAGCACCTTGCCCTTTAATCCCTCTATTAAGGGCTACTTTTGGTCAATGGGCAAGATGGGCCTATTAGCCAAAAGAAAATTGGATGTGTGAGTAAAAGTAATACAGATCAACAATTTTCAAAAGTTTTGTTACATGTCTTTATCTTGGGCCCTGTCCAAGTGATCTTCAAATGTATTTGTGTAATACTTGTATTTTTATGTGATCTTGCTGTGACTTAAGTAGGAACTTTGCCATTAAGTGAGCATAATCGCCAGCACAGTAAATCCTGCCAAAAATGCACAGTGATGCAACAGAATATGACTTCAGGTCCATTTCCTCTGGGCTTTTGTCTCTAGGGGCTGGGTATTTTTTATTTTTATTTTTTAATGTGTCACCTCCCTGTTTCTCTTTTCAGTTCATCTCTGAGTGTGTTTTAGGTTAAACAGGGTAAAGAAGGGTTCCAGAATCCCCAAATCCAGCCATTCCTTATCCAAGACGAGTCATTCACTGATTCCACCAATGCAATAAGCATCCCAATGTCTTCCGATCACATCTGCTTCACACACACAGTAAAGTATGGTGGCTCATAAGATGGGCTTTAACAATGGAGAGACTTGGCTCAGAATACCAGCTGTGTCACTTATAATTACACATGTGACCTTGGTCAAGTTACTTGGCCTCTTTAAGTCTTTGCTTCCTCATTTGTGAAATGGGACCACTAGCACCTGCCTCACTAGGTTATTACGGAGAGGAAGTGAGCTAGTAAGGGATGCAGAGCTCCCAGCATATGATGGGCTCTTTGTAAATGTTAACTATTATTATTATATAACTCCTTCCCATGTTTTAGCTCAAAATTAGAATCTTTCTAACCCCCCCCCCACTGTATTGTCTATTTCACTAAAGTCTTCCTTTGAGTAATGTAAGGGCAGAATTCCTAGTGGAAGAGGAGGCTGGGAATTAAAGACGTGCCAGTTATTCAATGACTATCTATTGAGCACACATACTGTATTGGAAATATATTATCAGTATGTTAATGAATTTATAGCAAGGGACCATTCCACTCTGTGCAAAAGATACACAAAACTGGATTCCTGTCCTCAAGATTTTAATCTTATGGGAAATACATGACTCAACCTGTGAAGGAATAATGCAGGAGTGAAGACTATTCATCACCAGGAAGAGATATGCACACTGCGTGCTTTCCGAGGGTTCTAGAAAGAGCATGAGCAGTACCTGGTGGACACCTCCAGAACACTGGTTGGAGGAATGAATAATGAGTGAGTCAGTGGGATGAGTGATAGTTTTTGACAAGGACTCTTGGCTTCAGTCCAGCCCACCCCCCGGGCTCTCCCTTTGCTAAGTGCAAGTAGATGGACTGCTGTGGGGACAAAGGTCACTGGTAATGTTGGGCACACCGAAGGGCTCGTCAGTTTATAAAGGAATGAATAGAATAACAACCCACCTCAATCCTCCTCACACCCAGTCTGTGACCTTACGCAGGTGCCAGCCCTCCAGGACTCACCTCTCCTGGTCCGCACCCACTTGGTCCTCCCACAGAGACATGATGCATTGAATAACTGGTGCTTTTGCAGCTATCATCAGAATTTACCGGTCCCCTCCACTGGAACCTCAGGCCCTGGGGATTGTTCAAGAGGTCCCACCTAGAGAATATCAGGGTGGAGCAACCTAATTTCCATAGAAATACATTGGGGGGACCCAAAAAACTGGAATTTATTTATAAAAATTTTGCATTTATTCTTACATATTTAAACTTCAAAATACTCTCCTTTTGAGGCAATGCACCTATCGAGACTTTTTTCCACTGTTCAAAACAGTTTTTGAATTCATCGATTTTGATGCCTTTTAGTGCTTCTGTTGTTTTTTGTTTCACCTCTTCCACATCGGCAAAACATTTCCCTCTGAGGACTTTTTCATCCAGGGAAACAAACAAAAAAGTGTCTCTCAGGGTGAGACAGGGTGAATAGGAAGGGTGGAGCCTGGGGGCCATGCCATGTTTGGTGAAAAAACTGCTGAACACTCAGCTCAGTGTGGGAAGGTGCGCTCGTAAATCACCCATCATGAGACGGGCAAACGCGTAGAAAGAGGCTTCAAGAAAAATTCACTGGAGCTGAACACAGCCTCTCACGACAGTGCCAGTGAGCACGCTAACACAGAGGGGTTCCTAGAACGCTCATCCTGCAGGGGAAGCCTGCACTACAAGGGGCCTCCTCTCCAGAAGATAATTCTGCTGGTTTTTTTCAGTCTCCCCTCATAGCTACTACTCTGGGCAGAGTGGGTTCAAGTAGGTATCATTAAATACGTGAATTTGGAGTTTTAATTAATGATATGGCTATACTCTGGTACTGTTACCCAGTGGAACATTTCTGGAAAATCTCTCTATAAGAAGAATCATTATTTCATAATAAATGTCCTTTTATTACATTCTCTAAGTCTAAATATGCTTATTTTGTTTTGTTTTATATTTTATTTCCATTAAGGTTTGCTCTTTTTTATTGATTGGCTATGATTAGGGGCACTAGACCTCATGGAACAGACCTGAGGTCCATGGCAAGATGAGACTCGCTGTTACGGATTTGAAGCAAACAATGAGTGAAAAGGGAATGTGGAAATAGAACCTAGCGTCTTTGGTTTAAGATTTTAAGCATCTTGATAAATTTAAAAACTTACATATCAAAAATTCTCTTTTCTGGTATGTAGTTCTATATGTTAACACGTACAGATATGTTTATAACCACAAACAGGATACAGAATAGTTCCATCGCCTGAAAAAAATCTTCTTGTGCTGTCCCTTGTAGTCAAACCCTCTCTTAGCCCAACACCGACAGCCACTCCTTTCCAATCCTTCCCTATAACTTTGCCTTTCCAGGAGGTCATATAATGGAATCACACAGTATGTATCCTTTGAGACTGACTTCTTTCACTTAGTGTCGTGTATTTGCGATTCACTCTGTTTTGTACCTATCCGTTCCTTTTTATTGCTAAGCGGTATGCCATTGTATGGGTGTACCGCCGTTTGTTTATTCATTCATCCATTGAGGGGCATTTGGGTTCTTTCCAGTTTGGGTCAATTATGAATTATGTTGCTATCAATATTTATGCACAGGTTTTCGTGAGAACCTAAGTTTTCATTTATCTAGGATAATCCCCAGGAGACATTAAGTGGGTCATGCAGTAAGTGTACATTTGACTTTACATGAAATTGAGAACCGTTTTCTAGAATGACTATACAATTTGCATTCTTACCAACTATGTATGGGAGTGCCACCCGCTCTTCATTCTTGCCACCACATGGGATTGTTCTGCATGCATATAGTAATCATTCTAATAAGTATTTGTGGTATCTCTTATTTAATTTGCATTTCTCTAGTGAACGCTGGTGTTGTTCATCTTTTCATATGCTTATTTGCCCATGATGTGTCTTTTTGGTAAAGTTTTCATATTTTTTAAAGAGATTTTATTTATTTACTTTTAGAGAGAAGGGAAGGAAGGGAGAAAGAGAAGGAGAAGAACATGAGTGTGAGAAACATCAATTGGTTGTCTTCTCATACAGGTTCCGATTGGGGACTGAGACTGCGACCCAGGCATGTGCCCTGACCAGGAATCGAACAGGCAACTCTTTGTGCTGTGTGGGATGATGCCCAATCATCTGAGCCACACTGGTCAGGGCAAAGTGCTCATATCTTATGTCTTTTTAAAAACTGTGTTGTTCTCTTATTTTTCAGTTGAAAAAATTCTTTACAAACTTTGGATATAAGTAATTTATTTTCTCTTCTTGTTATTTCTGGAAGAGATTGTATAGAATTGTTTTTTTTCCCCCTCTTAAATGTCTAGTTTAATTCATTAATGCAGACACCTGGGCTTGAAGTTTTGAGGTTTTAGGAAAATTTTCAACTACGAATTCCATATCTTTAGTAGACACAGAACTATCTACTTTTTCTTGACTGAATTTTGTTAGTTTGTGCCTTTCAGGATTTGTTCCTTTTCATCTGAGTTTCTAATTTGTGTGCAGGGAATTGCCTATAGTATTTCTTAATTATCTTCTTATGTCTGTGGAATTTGTAGTCACGTGCCATCTTTCACACCTCATTTAGGTAATACATATCTTCACACTTATTCTCTTCACATATCTCTACAGAGATTTACTAATCTTAGTGATTTTTTTTAAGATTTTCTTTATTTATTTTTAGAGAGAGGGTAAGGGAGGGAGAAAGAGAGGAAGAGAAATAGCAATGTGTGGTTGCCTCTCACATGGCCCTCACTGGGCACCTGGCCCGCAACCCAGGCATGTGCCCTGACTGGGAATCGAACCGGGACCCTTTGGTTCCCAGCCTGTGCTCAATCCACTGAGCTACACCAGCCAGGGCCTAATCTTAGTGATTTTTTTACAATTACCAGCTCCTGTTTACACTGATTTTATTCATTATTTTCTCTTTTTTCAATTTCATTATTTTCTTTTCTTATATTTTTTATTTTATTCCTTTTTGCTTTGAATTTAGCTAGCTATTCCTTTTCTAGTTTCTTAAGGTAGAAGTTTAGATGAATGATTTGAGACCTTTATTTTTTCCTAAGAACAGCATTTCAAGTATAAATTTCTTTCTAGGCATTCATTTAGTTGCATCTCACTAATTTTAATATGTTGTATGTTCATTTGCATTCAGTTCAAAATAGATTCCAATTTTTTTAATTTCCTAAAAGTATTTTCTTGAGACTTTCTTGCTTGCCAATGAATTTCTTAAGCTGTATTAACTTCTAAATATTTAGATGTTTTCCTGAAATCTTTTTTTATGGATCAAATTGATTCTATCATGGTTAGAGACCATGCTTTGTATAATTTTATTCTTTTAAATGTTTTTTTTATGACACATATAGTCTATTTTGGTGAATGTTCCATGTGTACTTGGATATAGTGTATATTCTGCTGTTCGTTGGGTGGGATAGTCCATAAATGCTTAGTAGGTCAAATTGGCTGATAGTGTTGTTTAGGTCCTCTCTGTTCTTGCTGATTTTTTTTGTTTTTTTGGTCTACTTATGCTATCAGTTGCTAAGAGAGGAGTATTGTACTCTCCAACTGTAATTGCATATTTGTCTTTCTCCTTTCACTAATCAACTCTTGCTATATGTATGGAAGCTCCATAAGTACCATATTTTGCCATGCATAATGTGCAGTTTTTGCCCAGATTTTTTGAGGGAAAAATAAGGATGCGCATTATACATGGGTAGTACTAATTCCATATCTACATAAATGTTTTTAATTCTTTTATTTATGCTTATGTGTTCAAAGTGTAACTCTAGAAAGCAATAACAGTTTTCCTATGCAAAATAATACCCTGGAATATGATCATTGGCTTTGTTTCTAAATATAAATAAATACAAATTTGGATTAAAAAATTAAAACAAGATTTTTTTTTCTGGAACGTTTGGGCAAAAAACATGGATGTGCATTATACATGGCAAAATACAGGTAGGTACATACACATTTAGTGTTGTTACATCTGCTCCATGAGTTGAACCTTTTATCAGTATGTAATATTCCTCTTTATCCACTGTCATTTTCTTGTTCTGGAATCAACTTGTCTGTTATTAATATAGCCACTTATTTTCTTTTGATTAGTGCTTGCATGCTATTTCTTTTCCCATCATTTTACTTTTAATTTATATACATCATTATGTTTAAAGTGAGATTCCGTAACAACATATAGTAGAGTCTTGGACTTTTTTAAAAATTCTTCAACAATCTCACCTTTAAATTGATGTGTTTAGACCACTTTTATTTAGTGTAAGCATTGGTATAGCTGGATTTAGATGTGCGATTTTATTATTAGTTTTTTAGTTGCTCTCTTTTCCCATCTATCAAGTCTTTAGATTATTTGAATATTCCTTGCATTACATTTTCATTTATTCATTGGCTTTTTATTATATCTCTGTGTATAACTTATAGCTGGTGCTTTAGGAGCGGTTACAATATACATACTGAACTTTTCTCAGCGTGCTCAGAGCTCCTAGTGCACCGCTTCAAGGGAGGTGTAGAAACTGCACACCTACATAAATCTCTTTACCTTAACCCTTTATGTCACATCGTTGAATCTGAATACATTGAATACTATACCCGTAAGACATGTTGTAATTTTTGCTTTCAACAATCATATGTAAGTACGGATAGGACATAGACTTGCACGCCATCCTTTCATTGGGGATATGATAATCTTCTCACTATTGTTCCAAAATGAGCACTGAATATATTTCTGAAGTGTCTTTCTCATAAATGCTTATTCAAAACTTGCACCAAGTCGCTGAAACTCTGATTATTAGAAGTATATTTTATGATCAAGGAAGTATTTGCTTTGAACAAACCTAGAATTGATTCTAACCAATTATGCTTTGATATTAAAGGGTAAAAAATGAAGTCTTCTTATCTTCAACTAAAGCAGAATTTAAAACTAGAAATATGCCCCAAAATATATTATTACCAAAGCTTATTTTTTTGTAACATGAAGCTTTATAAATTATCAGTTACCTGAAAAGATGTTCAGGGAAGTAATGTCTAGAAATGAAAAGGGACTGTTCCATTTTCCAATAGGCAGTAGATATTTGGAGAAGATGAAGTGAAGCCCACTCTGCTGGGTGTGGGAGGAAGAAAAGTAGAGGTCATGCCCTGCATTGTTTAGATGATAGCCAAGAAAGTGATCACATATGTACAGCATCTTTCAGCCAAACAAAAACCTCAGAGGTATTTTATGAATATAATTTTATTTTCCTCTGCCGCCTTGCTATTGCAAATACTGTCCACACTGCAGAGCAGGAGAGTGAAGCGTCTTTGAGGCATGCAGTGAGGGTTCCCGTCTCTCTCCGTCACCTTGTCCTTCCTGGAGTGTGTAGTCATTGGCTCGGAATGTACAGCCGTGAAGGTTTCTCTAAGGGCTTGGGTGACGTAAGCCCAAAACCAAGGATGTGAAGAGCAATTAAACCTCACCTTGAGTAAGCTATAGTGACTGTGAGAATTGCAAGTTGGGCTTGGTGACTGGTTTCTTCAGTGAGAAGGAGCGATCTGGAGTTTATAGGCAAACAGCTTGCCATAAACGGTGGTCAAGATACCTTGCCATCTTCTCTGCCTGCTGGATACCTGACATTCAGGAAAGTTCAGCTGAAGTACCTCATGCTGAATGAGGCCTTTCCCTCTACTCACTCAAACTGGGGTGAATGATCTCTACATGCTGACTCCTTAGCCCCTCCATCTGCCTAGTGTATGTGGCAGCTTTAGCTTTCCTTTCATGGGTCCATTAGGCTGAAATGAATTTTAATTTCCATTAAGACAAGGGCAGTGTCTTGTTTCCCCAAAGTGATCACCTCGTATGTACTGAGTTTGAGGGAGCCAGTTAGTACGGCAGTTGAGAGCACAGACTCAACCTCCTGGGTTCAAATTCTGACTTCACCCTTTCCTAATTGGGCAAGTTGCTTAATAATCTATACATTGTTTCCCTACTTGTAAAATTGAAATAAAAACACAATTTGTAATGATTAAACAAGTTAAGACATGTAGGTATTTAGCACTTTTTCCTGGTACATAATGAATACTATTACTTATTTTTATCATTAAACGATTATTTTTTTTAATAAAGCTGTGAAACAAATTACATTTGTAAGTAAGACAAGACAGAGCACAAACAGGATTAGCTAAAGAGAAGGAAAAGAAAACAAACAGAATTTGGCCAGACTTCAGATGCAAAAGACCTAGTGCTTATTTTGAAAAGAAATGAAGGGGGGTTGAACAACAATAAGAAAAAAAAGTTAAAAAAAAAAAAAAAAGAAGGGTGGCAATGTAAATTGGTACAACCACTTTGGAAAACCACTTGGCAGTGTTTACTCAAGAAGCACCTTCTCATACTCCATAACCTAGCAATTCCACTCCTAAGTATGTACCCAACAGAAAAGCGTCCATGAATTCAGCAAAGCACGTTTGATAGATAGAGTGTTCTTTGGCAGCAGTATCCCTGGTAGTGGTTCACTGGGAACTATGCAACTGTCCATCAGGAGAAGAATGGATAAATGCGTTGTGGCAGTGGAGATGGATGATTTACAACTACACACAGCAGAATGATGAATCTTACAAGTGTGACGTAAGATTCCAGGCCAAAGTAACCCGTGCCGATGCAAATCAGGCTAATGGCTAACCTGGTCCGGGAGAGGGGTGGAGGGGAGGAGGGGTAGAGAGGAGAGATCAGGAGGAACTGCTGGGGGTGTAACCAACATTTTACTTTTTCATCTGGGGTTGGTTTTTCATGGGTGGGTTCAGGCTGTGAAAGTTCATTGAACTGAACACTTAAGACAGGTGCAATTTTTTATAAGTGTATCAGGGTCCCCAAAAAGCAAAGAGAAAACAAATGAGAGTAGAAAAAAGAAAGACAGAATAAAAAGCAAAATAAAAGAAAAAGAAAGGAAAGAAATGAGCAAGTCCAGAAGGTTTAAAGACAGGGGTCCCTGGCTAGCTAGGCTGCGCCTGACCCAGTCGGGTCACCCCACTGCTTGACAAGCTCCCCTCGCTGGTCTCTGCCCAATCCCACCCCTCCCTGCTATTGGTCCCGCGCGAGGAGGGCCGTGCCCTGTTTTCGGGGTCCTCTCCTCCCTTCTCACGCTCCCCGCAGCTCCTCTCCTTTCTGAGCACTGCTAAGGCAGGAAGGGGTTCCCGGGCGGATAACGCGGGTAGCACGTTGAAACTTAAGACGTAAAGACATCCCTGCTCTTCCCTTCCTTCGCCTCTTCCTCTTCTCTGGACTCCCTCTGCCCCCCGGCCTCGCCTTTCCCAGGATGCGCACTGGGCCGGCTGGGCCCCGCGTGCGCAGCGCCCCGCGGGGTGGCGCGGCGGCGGGGGCTGGTCCGCGCCGAGGCTCGGCTGACTCGCGGGGCGCCCCTCCCGCCGCTCCGCGCTGACCCCGCCCCGCAGCCGCCGGCTATTTTGGGCGCGTTGGCGGCGAAGCGGGATCGTTGACAGGCGCGGATCCTGTGACACCTCCCCGCGGCCGGCACTTGTTGCTCCCAGGAGCGGCTGCCATCCCTGAACCTACCTTCCCCCGTCGCCCCCGTCCCCTGCCGGTTTCTCTCCTTTTCACGCGAGCGCCCGGGACGCCGATCCGCAGACGCCGCGGTCCCGGACGGAGACCTAGATCGGGGAAAGACGCCGCCACCGCCGCCGCTCGGAAAGGAGGCGCCTCTGGGCAGCAGCGGGAGAGCGGAGCGCTGGCCCCGGCGCCCCAGAGGTGGCGCCTCTACGGCCCGGGACGGTGGCCCCGGGCGCCGACGGCATGACGGACTCGGCGACAGCTAACGGGGACGACAGGGACCCCGAGATCGAACTCTTTGTGAAGGTAGGTCGGCGTCTGGGC
>PVJI01034289.1:0-10581 GCA_004026765.1 Micronycteris hirsuta | reverse complement strand
TTAGGATGCTTACAGAAATGGTTGCAAAATAGAGGAAGAAGTGAAGGCTATGCAAAGTGAAATAAAGGAAAATGTACAGGGAGCCAACAGTGATGGGAAGGAAACTGGGACTCAAAACAAAGATTTGGAACAGAAGGAAGAAATAAACATTCAACCAGAAAAGAATGAAGAAATAAGAATTCAAAAACAAACAAACAAACAAAAAAAAAAAAACGAGGAGAGGCTTAGGAACCTCCAGGGCATCTTTAAACATTCCAACATCCAAATCATAGGGGTGCCAGAAGGTGAAGAGGAAGAGCAAGAAATTGAAAACTTACTTGAACCAATAATAAAGGAAAACTTTCCCAACCTGGTGAAGGAAATAGACATGTAAGTCCAGGATATTCAGAGAGTCACAAAGAAGTTGGATCCAAGAAGAAACACACCAAGACACACATCATCATTAAATTACCCAAGATAAAAGAGAAGGAGAGAATCTTAAAAGCAGCAAGAGAAAAGGAGACAGTTACCTACAAAGGAGTTCCTATGAGACTATGTGTCGCGAATTCTGGCCAGCAGGATTCGTATGCCATGGCTGCATGTAAATAATTTTACACGTAATTTTATAATGGACTAGAAATTCTGGGACCACACATCCCCTCCATTATGATCTTGGAGAGGCCCTGAGACTTGGGTCCAGGGATTTTTATTGCTGTTCTCTGGGACATTACCTCAGAATGGTATTTATTAACCTTGCATAGATTGTAGATTTGCTTTAGGTGGTAGACAGCCCAGAAGGTACATTAAAAGAGTTATGCAAAGACAAGAGGTATGGCTGAACTTTGAAAGGATTAGCATCGGTCTAAGGAAGCTAGTTAGGCATTAGCATTTGTTCTTTTGATGCAGGGAGAGAGAGGTTTCAGCAGTAGCAAGGTTTTATTTTAAATCTAAGGAACATGTCAGCCTGATTTCCCCACAGGAAATTCTGCTTCCACAAACATGGGTCCATGCATGCCGGCTTATGTTCCACAAGAGACTTTGCCCCTTGACACGTGTGAAAACACAGGGCTACAATTCCCCACTGTGGATATATGAATTTTCCTTAACTATGAGCTAATTTCTCAAAAGAAACCTTGCAGGAAAGAAGGGGTTGGGAAGTAGTATACCAAGTCATGAAAGGCAAGGACCTATATCGATGAATACTGTATCCAGCAAAGCTCTCATTTAGAATGGAAGGGAAGATAAAGTTCTTCCCAGATAAGGTAAAGTTAAAGGAGTTCATTATCACCCAGCCTTTATTATATGAAATGTTAAAGGGACTTATCTAAGAAAAAGAAGATAAAAAACTATGAACAGTAAAATGACAACAAACTCACAACTATCAACAACTGAACCGAAAGCAACAAAAACAGAAACAAATTAAGCAAACAACTAGAACAAGAACAGAATCACAGAAATGGAGATCACATGGAGGGTTATTAGTGGGGAGGGGGAGCAGGGAGAATGGGGGAAAAGATGCAGAGAATAAGTAGCATAAACAGTAGGTAGAAAACAGACAGGAGGAGGTTAAGAATAGTATAGGAAATGTAGAAGCAAGAACTTATATGTACGACCCATGGACATGAACTAAGTGGAGGGGAATGTGGGTGGGAGGAGGGTGCAGGGTGGAGGGGAATAAGGGGGAAAATGGGAACACTGTAATAGCATAATCAATAAAATATATTTTAAATTTTTATTTCATTTTATTTTATTTATGGTAATACTTGCTGAATAGAATTGACTGATTTTATATAATCAAATCTTATAATCTGTTTCTCAATATATATATTTTTAACAAATTTTAAATTTTAGAAAAGTTTATGGTTCATAATGAAATTGAATGGAAAATACAGAGATTTCCCATATACCTCCCACCACCACATATAGATAGTCTCTCCCACTATCAAAATCCAGCACTAGAGTGGTACATTTCTTAAGCTTGTGAAATTACATGGACCAATCATTATCATTCAAAGACCATAGTTTTATGGGTTTGGACAAAACCATAATGACATGTATCAACCATTTTAATATCATACACTGTAATTTCATTGCCATAAAAATATTTTGTGCTCTGCCTATTCATCTTTCCTTTCTGAAGAACACCTTGGTTGCTTCCAAGTTTTAGTAATTATGAAGAAAGCTGCTGTGAACATACATGAGCAGGCTTTTGTGTGAACATAAATTTTCAGTCAGTTTGGGTAAATACCAAGGAGTACTACTGCTGGATTGCATAATAAGAGTAAGTTCAGTTTTGTAAGGAACTGCCAAACTGTCTTTCAAAGTGATTATACCATTTTGCATTTCCATCAGCAATGAATGAGAGTTCTTATTGCTCCACATCCTCACCAACACTTGGTATTGCAAGTGTTGGATTTGGCCATTCTGATAGGTGTATATTGGTATCTCATTGTCTGTTCAGGCTCTTTTGGCAATTTTTAAGTCAAGTTGCTTGTTTTCTTATTGTTGAAGTTACTTGTATATTTTGTGTGCAAGTTCTTTATCATGTATGTGCCTTGTAAATATTTTCTCCCAGTCCGTGGCTTGTCTTATTCTCTTTATGATGTCTTTTGCAGACCAGAAGTTTTTTAGCTACAGTGAAGTCTAGCTTCTCAATTATTTGTTTCATGTATTGTGCCTTTGATGTTGGAACTGAAAAAGTCATTGCCATATGACTTATATTTCATACGAATGGAAACAAACAAAAGCTAGGTGACAATACTTATATTAGACAAAAGTGACTTTAAAACAAGGGCTATAATAACAGATAAAGAGGAATGTTACATAACAATAAAGGGATCAATCCAACAAAAGGATATAACCCTTGTAAACATTTATGCACCCACATAGGGACACCTAAATATATAAAGCAAATATTGATGAGCAAAGAGATAGATTGACAGAAATACAGTCATAGTAGACAACTTTAACACCCATTGACATTAATGGGTAAATCTTCCAGACAGAAAATCATCAAGGAAAGAGAGGATTTAAATGACATGTTAAACCAGATGGAGTTAACTTATAGTTTTTGAGCATTTCACCCCAAAGCAGAACATACATTTTTTCAAGCATACATGGAACATGTTCCAGAACAAACCACACATTAGGGCACAAAAAAGTCTCAATAAATTCAAGAAGACTGAAATCATATCAAGCATCTTCTCTGACCACAATGGTAAGAAATGACAAGCAAATAAGAAAAAAACTGAAAAACAAACAGTTGAAGTTTAAATAATAGGCTACTAAACAATGAATGAGTTAAAAATGAGATCAAGGAAGAAATCAAAACATACCTTGAGGCAAATTAAACTGAAAACACATCACGAAAAAACTATGGGACACAGCAAAAGCATTCATAACACTAAAGGCCTACCTCAACAAACAAGGAAGATCTCAAATAAGCACTCTAACCTTACACCTGAAGAAACTAGAAAAAGAACAACAAACAAAGCCCAAAGTGAGCAGAAGAAAAAAAATAGATCAAAGCAGAAATAAACAAAATAGAGCCTTAAAAACTGCAAACAATCAATGAAACCAAGATCTGGTTCTTTGAAAAGATAAACAAGATTGATAAAATTTTAGGCAGACTCAACAAGAAAAAGAGAGAACCTAAATAAATAAAATCAGAAATTAAAGAGGAGAAGTGACAAATGACACCACGGAAATACAAAGTGTTGTAAGAAAATACTATAAAAAATTACTTGCAAATAAATTGGACAATCTGGACAAAATGGATATTCTCAGCTATAAAAATAATGAGAACTCTGAATCAAGATGTTGAAGTAGGTGAATGTGGTACTTGCCTCATCTCATTACCACATCAAAATTACAACTAAACTATAGAAGAATAATAATTTAGAACCACTTGAAATGTAGCTGAACAGAAGTCCTATAACTAAGGTTATAAAGAAGAAATCACATTGAGACTGGAAGGAGGGGTGGAGTATTGAAAGCGTGGGCCCCACACCCATGTGTAGTGGTTAAAAATTGGAAAGGATATCTGGGTTTTGGAGGCCCCTCCCTTAAAAGTGAGGTGTCCCACCCCCAAACCAGGGCTCCCATCTAGGATTCCAGTGCTCGGAAAAGAATTTCCCATAACTTCTGACTGTGAAAACCAGCAGGGATTATGGCTGAATGAGACAGAATGCTTCTGCAGTCCTAGGCAATTCCTCTTAAATGGCCTGCACAGGGACGGACTTGGACTCATTCAGTCTTTTATTTTCTTTTTTAAATTTTATCTTTATTGTAATTTTTCCATTACTGATTAGTCCCATATACTCCCCTCCCCCTAGCAGTCAGGACACTGTTGTCCATGTCTGTGAGTTCTTTTTCCTTTTTGCTCAATCCTTCCAACCCCTAACCTCTCTCCGCTCCCAGCTGTCATCCAGACTCTATGAGTCTGTCTCTGTTTTGCTTATTAGTTCAGTTTGTTCATTGGATTCCAGATATGACTGAAATCATATGGTATTTGTCTTTCTCTGACTGGCTTATTTCACTTAGCATAATGTTCTCCAGGTCCATCCATACTATCACAAAGGGTAAAACTTTCTTCTTTTTTATGGCCAAGTAATATTCCATTGTGTAAATATACCATTTTTGTTTTATCCGCTCATTCACTGATGGACACATGGGCTGCTTCCTTATCTTGGCAATTGTAAATAATGCTGTAATGAAAATAGGGGTGCTTATGTTCTTTTTTTTATTGTTGTTCAGGTACAGTTGTCTCCATTTTCTCCCCATCACTCCCCCTGCCCCAGCCATCCCCACCTCCCACCCTCGATCCTTCCCCCCCTTGGCTTTGTGCATGTGTCCTTTATATATATTCCTTGACAACCCTTCCCCATTTTTCCCCTGTTATCCCCTCCCACCTCTCCTCTAGTTACTGTCAGTTTGTTCTTCATTTCAATGTCTTCGGTTATATTTTGCTTGCTTGTTTGTTTTGTTGATTTGGTTCCACTTATAGGTGAGATCATATGGTATTTGTCTTTTATCTCCTGGCTTATTTTACTTAGCATAATGCTCTCCAGATTTATCCATGCTGTCGTGAAGGGTAGGAGCTCATTCTTTCCTTTTGCTGTGTAGTATTCCATTGTGTAAATGTACCACAGGTTTTGATGCACTCATTTACTGATGGGCACTTAGGTTACTTCCAGCACTTGCCTATTGCAAATTGTGCCGTTATGAACATTGGGATGCATAGGTTCTTTTAAATTGGTGTTTCAGGATTCTTAGGGTATAGTCCCAGAAGTGGAATTGCAGGGTCAAAAGGCAGTTCCATTTTTAGTTTTCTGAGGAAAGTCCATACTGTTTTCCACAGTGACTGCACCAGTCTGCATTCCAATCAACAGTGTATTAGGGTTGTCTTATCTCTACAACCTTGCCAGCTCTTGTTTGTTGGTTTGGTTATGATGGCCATACTGACCAGTGAGAAGTGGTATCTTATTGTGGTTTTAATTTGCATCTCTCTGATGGCTAGTGATGCTGAGCATCCTTTCACATGTCTCTGAGCCCTCTATATGTCCTCCTTGGAGAAATGTCTGTTCAGGTCCTTGCCCAATTTGTAACTGGATTGTTTGTCTTCCTGGAGTGGAGTTATGTGAGTTCTGTATATATTTTGGGTATCAAACCCTTGTCTGATGTATCATTGGAAAATATATTTTCCTGAATAGTTGATTCCCTGTTCATTTTGCTGATATATTCTTTAGCCATGCAGAGTGTTTTTATTTTGATGAAGTCCCATTTGTTTATTCTTGCATTTATGTTTCTTGCTCTTGGGGACATACTGGTGAAAATATTGCTGCATGGAATATCTGAGAATTTCCTGTCTGTGTTCTCCTCTAGGACTTTTATGGTATCATGACTTATATTTAAGTCTTTTATCCATCTTAAGTTTATTTTTGTGTATGGTGTAAGTTGGTGATCATTTTCATTTTTTTGCAGCTCTCCCAACACCATTTGTTGAAGAGGCTATTTTTACTCCATTTTATGTTTCTGCCCTCTTTGTTGAATATTAATTGACCATAGAGACTTGGGTTTATTTCTGGGCTCTATTCTATTCCATTAATCTATGTGTCTGTTCTTATGCCAGTACCAAACTGTTTTGATTACAGTGGCCTTGTAATATACTTTGATGCCTGGTATTATGATCCCTCCTGCTTTGTTATTCTTTCTCAAAATTACTGCAGCTATTCAGGGTCATTTATGGTTCCATATAAATTTCTGAAATGTTCATCCTATATCTATGAAATATGTCATTGGTACATTGATAGGGATTGCATTGAATCTGTAAATTGCTTTGGGTAGTATGGCCATTTTGATGATGTTAATCTTCCAAACCATGAGCATGCTACATGTTTCCATTTATTTGTGTCTTCTTTAATTTCTTTCCTCAGTGTTGTGTAGTTTCCTGAGTACAGGTCTTTTACCTCCTTGGTTAGGTTTGTTCCGGAATACTTCATTTTTCTTGTTGCTATAGCAAATGGGTCTTTCCCCTAAATTCTGTTTCTGATATTTCATTGTTGGTGTACAAAAATGCCTTCGATTTCTGAATATTGACTTTGTATCCCCCTGTTTTGCCAAATTCACTAATTAGATCAATTAGTTTTTTTGGTGGAGTATATAGGATTTTCTGTGTATACTATCATGTCATTGGCAAACAATGCCAGTTTTTTGTCCTCCTTTCCAATTTGGATGCCTTTTATTTCTTTTTCTTGTCTGATCGCTGTGGCTAGGACTTCCAATACTATGTTGAATAGAAGTTGTGAAAGTGAACATCCTTGTTTTGTTCCTGATTTTGGTGGGAAAGATTTTAGTTTTTGCCCATTGAGTATGATGTTGGCTGTAGGTTTCTCATATATGGCCTTTATTATGTTGAGATATGTGCCCTCTACTCCCACTTCACTGAGTGTTTTTATCATAAATGGGTGCTGTACTTTATCAAATGCTTTTCCCACATTTATTGATCTGATCATGTGACTTTTGTCTTTCCTTTTGTTTATGTGATGTATTATGTTTATTGATTTGTGAATATTGTACCATCCTTGCATCCCTGGGATTAATCCCACTTGAACGTGATGTTTGATCTTTTTAATGTATTGCTGGATGCGGTTTGCCAATATTTTGATGAGGATTTTAGCATCTATGTTCATCAGTGATATTGGCCTGAAGTTTTCTTTCTTTGTTGTGCCTTTCTCTGGTTTTGGGACTAGGATGATGCTAGCCTCATAAAAAGAGTTTAGGAGTCCTTTCTCTTCTTGGATTTTTTGGAATGGTTTATGAAGGATAGAGGTTAGCTATTCCTTAAATGTTTTGTAAAATCTCCTGTGAAACCATCTGGTCCAAGGCTTTCAGGGTCTGGGAGTTTTTTTTATTACTGCTTTGATTTTGTTGGCTATTATCAGTCTGTTTAGGCTTTCTGCTTCTTCTTCATTCAGTTTTGTAAGATTATATTTTTCTATAAATTGTCCATTTCACCCAGGTTTACAAATTTCTTGACATATAATTGTTCATAGTAATTTCTTACAATCCTATGTATTTCTGTGGTATCAGTTGTAATCTCTCCTCTTTCATTTCTCATTTTGTTTATGTGGTTCGTCTCTCTTTTTTTTCTTGATGAATCTGCTTAAAGGCTTGTCAGTTTTGTTTATGTTTTTCAACAGACCAGCTCTTGGATTTTTTGAACCTTAGAATTGTTTTTCAAATCTCTATGTCATTTAATTCTGTTCTGATATTCATGATTTCCTTCCCTCTACTTGCTCTGGGCTTTGTTTGTTGTTGTTCCTCCAGTTCTTGTAGATGTAGGATTAGGTTGTTTCTTTGATATATTCCTGTGTTTTTTAGGTAAGCCTGTATTGCTATGAACTTCCCTCTCAGGGCTGCCTTCACTGTGTCCCATAACTTTTGAACTGTTGTGAGTTCATTTTTTTTTTCTTCCAGAAACCTTTTGATTTCATCCTTGGTCTCATTCTTAACCCATTCTTTGTTTAGTAGCATGCTATTCAATCTCCATGATTTCGACTGTTTTTGAGTTTTTTCCTTGAGGTTGGTTTCTAGTTCCAGTCCCTTGTGGTCTAAGAAAATGCTTGATATGATTTTAGTTTTCTTCAATTAGTTGAGGCTTGTTTTGTGGCCTGTCATGTGGTCTATCTTTGACAATGTTCTATGTGCATTTGAAAATAATGTGTATTTAGCTTCTTTGGGATGAAAGGTTCAATATATATCAGTTAAGTACATTTACTGTAGGGCATTGTTCAATGCCACAATATACTTTTTGATATTTTGTTTGGAATATCTATTCATTTTTGACAGTGGGATGTTAAAATACCGTAGTATAAGTGTGTTGCTGTCAATATCTTTCTTGAAGACCTCCAAGATTTTTCTTATATATTTGAGTGCTCCTATGATGGGTGTATATATGTTTATCATATTTATGTGTTCTTGATGGATTCTTCCCTTGAGTATTATGAAGTGTCCTTCAGGGTCTCTTTTGATGGCCCTTGTTGGGAAGTCTATTTTGTCTCGTATAAGTATTGCTACCACTGCTTTTTTTCTCTGTCATTTGCTGGGAATATTTCTTTCAGCCCTTCACCTTTAGTCTGTATATATATTTTGTCCTGAGGTGGGTCTCTTGTAGGCAGTATATGTGCAGGTCATGTTTTCTTATCCATTCTGCTACCCTATGTCTTTTGATTGGAGCATTTACTCCATTTACATTTAAGATTACTATTGATAGGTACTTATTCATTGCCATTTTACCCCCTTTTACCTGTCTCTTTCTTTTCCCCCTTTTACCTGTCTCTTTTTTTTCCTCTCTCTTTCACTCTTTTTCTTCCTTTTCTTAAAGCAGTCCCTTTCGCATATATTGCAGAGCTGGTTTGGTGGAGGTGTATTCTTTCAGCCTTCTTTTGTTTGGGAAACTCCTTATTTGGCCTTCCATTTTAATTGAGAGCCTTGCTGGATAGTGTAGTCTTGGTTGCAGGCCTTTGCTTTTCAATACTTGGAATATTTCTTGCCATTCCCTTCTGGCTTGTAGTGTTTTTGTTGAGAAGTCAACTGCTAGCCTTATCAGGGCTCCCTTTTATGTTACCTCCTGTTTCTCCCTTGCGGCTTTTAAGATTCTCTCTTTGTCTTGGAATTTTGCCATTTTAATTATGATGTGTCTTAAAGTGAGCTTCTTTCAGTTTATCTTGCTTGGGACTCTCTGTGCTTCCTACATTTGTGTGACTTTTTCTCTCCTCAAATTAGGGAAGTTTTCCATCATTACTTTTTCAAACAGGTTTTCTATTTCTTGCTCTTCTTCTGGTATCCCTATTATATGGATATTATTATGTTTCATGTTGTCTTGCAGTTCCCTTAACCCCTCTTTGTTATTTTTTAGTCATTTTTCCTTTTCTTGCTCTTTCTGGGAGTATTTTCCACCTTGTCCTCCAGCTCTCTGATTTGATCCTCTGCTTCATTTGCCTGCTTTTGATTCCTTCTACTGTGTTCTTCAATTCAGAAATTGTATTCTTCATTTCCTCTTGGCTCTTGTTGATTGTTTCTATAGTCTTGTCTTCATGTTTATATAGTTTGTAGTAAGTTCCTCATAGCTTCTCTGTAGTTTTTGGTAATTCTCACTTAGCTCTTTGAGCTTTCTTATAACCATTGTTTGAACTCAATATCTAATAGTTTACTTTCCTCTGCTTTATTTAGCATTCTTTCTGAGGATTCCCCCTTTCCTTTCAATTAGAGGTTATTTTTTTTTTAATTTTAGTTACTTTATTGTTGTTCAATTACAGTTGTTTCTTTGTTTTCCCATTATTTGTGAGACTCTTCTTGTTTGCCTCTGCTTCTTAAATTGATCCGTTCTGACTCCCTGAGTTTTTGGTGTGAACTTCTGTGATAGAAGACTTGTGAGATTCAGTGTCCTTGATCTCCTGAACCTGAGGCTCTTGAGATGTCCTTTATGCCGTTTATGTTGGCTCTCTGGATATAATTGGATTTTGATTGTTGTTGGGTTGTTCTTTGGTGGGTCCTTCCCTCCAGCTGGTTGGCTGAGGGTCACTCTGCCCACCTCGTCTTGTATGCTGTTGTGCAGGTGCTGCCAGAACAAAATCACATAGCCCAGGAAACAAACCCATATCTGCAAAAATACCTCCCACCCCCCACAATCCCACTATCAACAGTAAGTGAACCTGTATTAATAAGGGTATAAAGAGATTAAGACGATTATAAGAAAGGAAAGAAGTAAACTATAGTATAAGATCTAGTAACTTGATATGCATAAACTTGATGGACTAGAAATGAATGTTAAAAGCTGGCAGGAAAGAAAATATCGCAAATCATGGAGAAGACCACAGTGGATTTCGTCTCAGTAGCCTCTTGTATTTAGCACTGTCTTTCCTTTCTGGGTTCTGCTCTGGTGATGTCAGATGTTGACCCCATCTGACCTTAGGCAGCCTGCTGGGAGACTGCCAGAGACTGTCCATGGCTGTCTTCTTCAGTTATTAATGTAGTCACTCTGCACTCAGCTGTCAGGTGTAAGCAACGTAGGGCAGGGCAGAGTCCCTCCTGAGGTTGGGA
>PVJI01034288.1:0-10577 GCA_004026765.1 Micronycteris hirsuta | reverse complement strand
CCTACCTGTTCTGCTTAATCCCATGAATAATCAATCCAATGTAAATGTGTCTTAATCCCTCTAATAAAACCCCCGGCTGGGCAACCCACGGGGTCTTTCTCCCCAGGTCTTTCTCCCCAAGATGGGGGATGGTGGAGGAGACCCGTGGCCGCCGGATTTCTTCTCCCCGTGTGTCTGAGATTTATACACGCACTGGTTACGGTCAACCATGGGTCCCGGCAGGACCGAGCTACCCCACGACACCTAACATGCGCCCAGCCTCTCCCGCAGCCCAACTTTCCAACTAGACTGTAAACTATCCAGATCAGGGTCCATCATACCCCAATTCTTCCTTCTCCAGGCATCTCCTGGCTCCCAGTTCTATGGTAATAACCCAGCTGGCATCCACAGTCTCAGCGGGTAAACACCACCCCTGTGTTTTTGCCACTTCATCTTTATTCCCCGCAGCGACTTCAAGTATTCAGGTCCATCCTGGTGCTGCTCAAACCTTCCTATTTGTAGGGGAGGGAGCCATTGACCTGGCTCTCTTCCAACAATCCTGCAGCAGGCCCAGCATGTGCCAGGCCTGGGGCTGCAGACACCCTGGTCCCTGTGCTAATCCCAGGGACCTTATAGTCCCAAAGCAATCTCCTTATCATCTGATTTTTCAATATCCTCTGCAACTTTGGCCTCCAACCTTCATATATGCTGGGATACCATTCCCTGTTCACTCTATTCCTCAGAAAATATGTTAGGTGTTCCCCCTGTGCACAGAGGGAATTGGAGTCTGTTCCCAACTATCTTGCTGCCATCTTCTCTCTGCTGCCTATGCCTTGATCTCATTCTTAACCCATTCAATGTTTAATAGCATGCTATTCAGTCTCCATGAATTTGAGTGTTTTTGAGTTTTTTCCTTGAGGTTGGTGTCTACTTTCAGGACCCTGTGGTCCAAGAAAATACTTGATTTTTTTTCTATTTTTTTGAATTTGTTGAGGCTTGTTTTGTGTCCTATCATGTGGTCTACCTTTGAAAATGTTCATTTGCATTTGAAAAGAACATATATTTTGCTTCTTTGGGGTGAAAGATTCTATATATATCAGTTACTCCCTTCGATCTAGTGTGTCGTTCAGTGCCACTATGCCCTTGTTGATTCTTTGGAAGATCTGTCCAGGTTCGATTCCCCGTCAGGGCACATGCCTGGGTTGTGGGCCAGGTCCCCAGTGAGGGCCATGTGAGGAGCAACCATACATTGCTGTTTCTCTCCCTCTCTGTCTCCCTCCCTTGCCCTCTCTCTAAAAATAAATAAATAAAATCTTAAAAAAAAAATACTAGAGTGGGCTTTGAGGATACCACTGTAACCAAGAACAAACATTATTCCTGGATTCATGAAACTCACAGTCTCAAGGAGCAACATGAACTACAAATATAGACATATACCCAAAATAGCTGAAATATATGCATAAGTTTGCACTTACCGTACCCTCACTTTGAAACAGCACTACCAGTGATTCTACTTACTACCAACCCACACCCTCAGAGGACCACAGAATCACAGACTTCAACATTGTGAATCCCTGTGTTAGGTGTTAGAAGAGAATTAAACTCTATAATACTCTACAAGATATTTTTTCCCAAAACTAATTAATTAATAATTGACATATAAATAAAGCAATCTAGGTAGAGATCAGGAGACATAAGTAGAGTCCCAAATCTAGACCTGGCTACATAATTTGTAATTACTGCTACAAAATGAAAAATTTAGGGTGTCTTGTTCAAAACTATTGAGAATTTCAAGGCAACAACAGAACATTTAAACTAAGCCTATTACCCTTTGTGACTGCACAGGTCACATACCTATGAAACCTTCATGGCTTCTATACTTACTAGATGTTCAACTTTTAGCCAGTCACTTAACTTACCTCAGGTTCTTTAGAGATACAAAATTAGGGGAAAGAAGATTTTCAGTTTCTTCCACTAATATTTGTGTTTCTCTGTTAAGGAGATACGTCATTTATTTTTAGAGAGTTCTTTTACCCTTTAATATAACCACTAAAATTCTGACTGTGATGCAAAAGCAGTTTTGAAAATCCATACAGAGAATTTCACCTTCAACCATATTGATGTTTTTATGTATGTACACCTCCTTAATTGTGTCTAAGAGAACAAAAAAATCTCCAGTGTTCCAAGTTTACCGTTTTCCCATGTATGCCATTAAAATCTGAAATTCCAAACTGTCTCTGTCTATAAAGTAATTTATCCCACAGGAAATTGTCTACTTGCACAAATTAGATAGTTTTTCCTATCCCTAAAAATTATCTAGTCAGAATCAACTTCCACCCTCTATAGTACAGCAATTAGGTCTGCTCCAGTTAAATAAAAAAAAAATTAAAAAAAGAGAGAGTGAGGCAAAAATGTCCATTTGAGAGGGAGTTAACCTTTTTATTCCAGTAGTTTAGTATTTAACATAACATAACTGATAACTATCTAAACCAGGGGTGCTTAATCTGGAATCCATTAAAGAATTCTGATAATTAATTAGCTAGAATAGAAAATACTATATATAAATATAAATGTAAAATGAATATTTTATATATACATCTTTATTTTCATCAAGCTCTAAATAAAATTTAGAATTTTCTTCAATTATGAATGTAGGCAACAAACTCCATCACCAGTAAAGATTATACATATTTTCATATGATATTATACTTATTGCATATATCTTAAATACTGTTTATGTTCAACACCTCAAAATTAGAACAGGATAGAATCGGATCCCAATTATAAATCATGTGATTTAATGTATTAGAAAAAATTTTATATGATGTAACACAAAATTGATTATTACATTGAAATAGCTATATTTCAATATTATTAGCTTCCTTTGTAATCTTAAATGTATCATTTTACGCATTTAGATTCATAATTCTGAGGAAAGGTCAACAGATGTCACTAGAATACTCAAAGGGTAGATAGCACAAAAAAGGTGACAAAAACATTGGTCAAAAGAAGTTACAGAGCTCATGTGAAAATAAAATAGAAACACCTATATACCCTTGTAATAGATCTATTCTAATAAATACTGTCTTTAAAATCTAGTTCAAGCCCTGACTGGTGTGGTTCAGTGGGTCCAGTGTCGTCCCATAAAGCTAAAATCTAGTTCAAAGATAATGGCTACATAGAGCAAAATCTTTGTAATATATTTTTAAGATAAAAACATTAAATACACCAAAACAAAACGTTTTTTTTCTTTTTGTCTGTTTTGTTTTTTACTTTTTCAAACATGACAACTGAATATAACATGAAAGAGTATAACCCAGGTAAATGTTTTGACTCCACTATCTAAAATATTATTTGAATTGGTACCTGAGATGACAAGAGGTTACAGTCAATGAACAGTCCTTTTCCAGTTCTGTATCTTTGTATCAATCCAGCCATAATTGCTCCACATGCGTACAGGCCAGTGGCAAGATCAGTCATGGCCACTCCTGGACGAACTGGATCTCCATCCTGATTTAAGAGGTAGGTTAGAAAAAGAAAATTTAAAATTAAAACCATTATATGATTTCTCCAATAACAAAGGTCATATAGAACAAAGAACAGTATATAACATGTACAAAAATAAACTAGAGAAATTTGACAAAAACTATTTTGTAGGTATCTGTTGGTGGTGAGAATATATTTAC
The DNA here is from genome assembly GCA_004026765.1 of Micronycteris hirsuta. NCBI lineage: Eukaryota > Metazoa > Chordata > Mammalia > Chiroptera > Phyllostomidae > Micronycteris > Micronycteris hirsuta. The sequence goes on along the minus strand of PVJI01034288.1, from coordinate 6,912 downwards.
ATTTACTGTATACCCAATGAATTTCTCACCCTATACCCTACCAAACATACTAAACCAAACCAAATGAAATAAAATATTTTTAAACATGTCTGGAGTTCTTTTTAATGTATTTTACCTTGTTTACTCTAAAAGAGAAAATACCTGAATCTGAGTTAATCTGTTGCAAAGAAAGAAGTTAAAATAGTATGAGGGAAGACCACACCCCAAAATGGAATTTATTTATAAAAACTCTGTATTCTTACCTGTTTAAATTTCAGTCACCTTCAAAGTACTCCCCATTTGATGCTATACACCTATCGAGACACTTTTTCCACTGCTCAAAACAGTTTTTGAACTCATTGATCTTGATACCTTTTAGTGACTACCACTTTTTGTTTCACCTCTAAACATTGGCAAACCTTTCCCTTTGAGGACTTTTGTCACGCAGGGATAAAAAAAATTGCTTGGGGTGAGACTGGGTGAATAGGGAGGCTGAAGGACCAGGGTCATGCTGTTTTTGGTCAAAAACTGCAAAACACTCAGCACAATGTGGGCAGGTGTGCTCATAAATCATTTATCATGAAACAGGCACATGTGTTGAAAGAGTCTTCAAAAAAAATTTCATTGAAGCCGAACGCAGGCTCAAACAATAATGCCAGCTGGTACACTGATACAGATGAGTTCTTAGAACACTCACCTAGTGGGGAAGCCTGTACTACAAGGGGCCTGCCTTCCAGAAGACAATTCTGTTTTTTTTTTGTGGAGTCCCCCCTTACATTTATTTTCCTATGGTGTATAGAAGGCTCTCCCATGGGGAAAAAACCTGATCTAGTTTCCTTATAAGCATGGTAATAACTGACAAATAGACTAATAGTATTTGATTTAATAAAAAGACCTGAACCCAAGATGGCAATGGATTAGGTGAAAACTATACTAACCTCCTCCCAGAACCAAGCTGGAATACAACTAAATGATAGAAATAGCATCCTCAATAAACAAATGAACTAGCTGGAGAGCAGCTTTATAACCAAGGATTTGCACTACAAGCCACACTGAGACAGGCAGAAAGTGCAGAGGTATGAAAGAGCTGGCTGGGCTCCCATGGGCAGCAACTGAAGTGCTAGAGGCATATCTCAGCTATGGGGGAGTTTCCCCTGAGAAGTGCGGGGTCTGAACACCAAGCCAGGTCACCCAACCTAGAGAACAAGAATAGGGAAAGTCTCCCACATAATATCTGGCTGTGTAAACAGTAGGACTTCCGTCCACCAGAGAAAAATGGCTAGAGATGCAGTCACACTCTTCAAGGGCCAAATCACTAAATTTCGTTCATAGCCACTTATTTGAGCTCCAGTAGAGAAAGGTAAGAGTAGACTAAAGTCACAGGAGAAGAGCCTGGGGTTGGTTACTCTGAGGAGAGAGCTGAAGGGCCAGCCTCCAGGATCCCAGTGCACAGTCATCCCCTCCGTACTGCAGAAGCCATCTTTCTTGGGCTCAGCACTCCCTTCCACGAAGCATCAGCCTGGGGTGAAGCAACATCTTGCCACACCCTGTGAAAGAATAGCCCTCTTGGGGAGTATAGCTAAGCTCTTCAGTGACTAAGCCTAACAGGCAGCCTGCAGGTAAAGGCATATAGTGGTACTTTGACACTTTTGCTGACCCACCCCCAGGATCAATGCTCATAAAAGCCTGTCTTGCTGTGCAGCTTGGTCCTTTCCATGTTCACCTAGGCACAGGAAGGGAACCATAACCTGTGAATCACTGATAGCTCCAAACAGGTTGTCCAAGGCTAGTCACAGACAGCATCCAACACAGGTGTGCACCAGTCTTTGTAGATCAACCTAGTACATAATAAAAAGAGTGAGCCAAAATGGGGGGAAAAAAAAAACAGACCACAAATTAAAAAAACAAGAGAATTCTCTAGAACATGAGCTAAATGAAATGAAGGCAAGCAATTTATCAAATACAGAGTTAAAGTAATAATTAAAAGAATGCTCAAACAGCATGAAAAAAACATACAAACTATCAAAGGGACCAGTCAGAAATGAATAATACACTGGAAAGAATAAAGAGTAGGTGAGATGAAGCATGCATCAAATCAGTAATTTGGAAAACAACGTAGAAATGAACAACCAGGAATTCCAGCCAAGATGGAAGCATAGGTAGATATACTGTGCCTCCTCACAGAACCAAAAGGACAACAACAAATTTAAACACAAAAAACAACCAGAGTTGACAGAAAATCAAACTCTATGGAAGTCTAACAACCAAGGATTTATAGAAGAAATATTCATCCAGACTGGTAGGAGGTGCAGAGACAGGCAGCCAGGTGGAGAGGACTCGAGGCAAGGCAGCAGCTGGAGGACCAATCAAGGTAGTGGCTTGAGGACTGGGCAGTTCCACATTCACATGCAGATAAGCCAGAAGGAACAACTCAGGATCGAGATAGACAATGCAACCCAGGGTTCCAAAGGATTCCAGTACAAGGAAATAAAGCCTGAAAGCCTTTGACTGAAACACCTGTGGGGTTGAGGCAGCAGCTGGAGAAACTCCCAGTCTCACAGGAGGGTGCATTGGAGATACCCACAGGGTTCTAGAATATACACGAACCCTCCCACCTGGGAATCAGCACGAGAAAGGCCCAATTTGATTAAGGGTAGCTAGGGAAGGGACTCAAAACCGGCAGAGAGCGGAGCAAGTGGCACTGTTCCCTTTTGGACCCCTCCCCACATACAGCCACAATACAACACCGTGGGTTACCCCGCCCTGGTGAACACCTATGGCTCCACCCCTTTACTATGTAACAGGCATACAGAGACAACAAAAATGGTCCAAAATGAAATAACAGATCAAAGCTCCAGAAAAAACTAAGCGACAAAGAGATAGCCAACTTATCAGATGAATAGCCTCAAAACACTGGTAATCAGTATGCCCACAGAACTGGTTGAATTTGGTTGCAAATTAGAGGGGAAAAATGAAGGCTATGAAAAGTGAAATAAAGGAAAATGTACAGGGAACCAACAGTGACAGAAAGGTGACAGACAGGACTCAAATCAACAGCTTGGACCAGAAGGAAGAAAGAAACATTCAACCAGGAAAAAAAATTAAGAAACAAGAATTCAAAAAAAAAAAAAAATGAGGAGAGGCTTAGGAACCTCTGGGACAACTTTAAACATTCCAACATCCAAATCAAAGGGGTACCAGAAGGAGAAGAACAGCAGCAAGAAATTGAAAACTTATTTGAAAAAATAAAGGAGAACTTCCCTAATCTGGCAAAGGAAATAAACTTTCAGGAAGTCCAGGAGGCTCAGAAAGTCCCAAAGAAGCTGGACCCAAGGAGGAACACACCAAGGCACATCATAATTACATTAGTCAAGATTAAAGAGGAGAGATTCTTAAAAGCAGCAAGAGAAAAGGAGACAGTTACCTACAAAGGAGTTTCCACTAGACTATCAGCTGATTTCTCAAATGAAACCTTGCAGGTAAAAAGGGGCTGGAAAGAAGTATTTGAAGTCATGAAAAGCAAGGACCTACATCCAAGATTACTCTATCCAGCAAAGATTTCATTTAGAATGGAAGGGTAGATATAGTGCTTCCCAGATAAGGTCAAGTTAAAGGAGTTCATCATCACCAAGCCCTTGTTATATGAAATGTTAAAGGGACTTATCTAAGAAAAAGATAAAAACTATGAACAGTGAAATGACAACAAACTCAAAAATATCAACAACGGAGCCTAAAAAATACAACAAAAACAAACTAAGCAAACAACTAGAACAGGAACAGAATCACAGAAATGGAGATCACATAGAGGGTTATCAGCGAGGGAGTAGGAGGGGGAGAGAGGGGGAAAAAGTAACAGAATAAGTATTATAAATGATAGGTAGAAAATAGACAAGTGAGTAGTTAAAAATAGTATAGGAAATGGAGAAGCCAAAGAACTTATATGTACAACCCATGGACATGAACTAAAGGGGAGGAATGCAGTGGGAGGGGATGTGCAGGGCAGAGGACAATAAAGGGGAGGAAATGGGACAACTGTAATAGCATAATCAATAACATATTTTTTTAAGAAAAGAAATAAACAACCAGGATGGCAGCAAAGTAGGTGGAAGCTGAGTCTACTCACTCTTGCACTCAACTCAGACACTTGGCTGATCTTCCAAAAAATAAACTGAACATTCAATGCAATCTTAACTGATATTAAGTTTGGAAGCCAAGGAGTACACAATATGCTTCATAATGGGCATTAAGGACATATTACAGGTGAAAGGGGAAATACCCCATGTTTGACGCCTGAAGCCACACAGAGTCTGTGAAAGATCGCAGCTTTGCAACTCCATCCCCTCCCAAGGCAGGAAATACAAGACCCAGGCTAAAAGTGACTTGGAAACACAAAGTTGTGGAGATCCAGGCTACAAGCACACACACAGTAAGCAGCACACCCATCACTGCAGTGGTGAACGCCAACTGGGAGAGTGCCAGAGAAAGGGAGCGAGGGATACTATCTGCACCTGGATCAGGAGGAAGAGGCTGACCATGGCCAGCCTTGACTGTGAGAGACTCTCAACTTTCTGGGACAGGTGGCATGTACAGAAAGCCAGACAGTGACTCAGTGCTGCAGTGGCAGTGTCCAAAGAGACTTTTTAAAAGGGGAGCTTAGACGCTCTGGGCAGGGACCCCCACATGCAACTGTCCTGCCAGAAAGGGGAAAAGATTGAGGGAGTGGTTTGCTCCCACTCAGTGCAGCTGGGCAGATTGATCAGAAAGGTGCAAAGCAAGGGGAATTCTCAGCCCCAACCCAGTGCAGCTGGCAGGGCAGACTGCGCAGAGTGGAGAGTGCAAGGCTCTGTCTGCTGCGAGGGTAGTGGGCAGGAAACTGTGCACTTGAGTTTATTTAAAGCCAGACAGAGCCCCCTTACCTGACAGAAACTCCAGGAAGGTCATACCCAGTACCCACCACCTGCAGGAGCAGGACAGATCTGCAAAGTAGGCAGGGTGGGCTCAAGACCCTGCAGGGTGCATTTCTGCAAGAGAAAGACTGCAAAAGGAATGCCTAAAGGGACCGCTTTGTACTTCTCTCAGGGAGATAAAATACTCTGGTTCCTATGGCCCTATTTCTCTGAGGCTACCAAAACAGGGAGATCAGAAAGCAGTGCAGAAGGGGGAATCAGGCCCCCACCTAGCCTCAGCTCAAACACAGAGCTGCCCTCAACGCCAAGCAAGAGAGTGGACCCTCTTGCACAGACTGTCCCTACACCCCGTGAAACAGACAGTTAACTAATAGAAACTATACATTATTGAAAGTAAACTGGAACATGCCAAGACAGGTGGGGCAGGGGCAAGGGGAACATAACCACAATTTTCCCAAAAGATTGAACAGTGCCTCCCGGGGAGACCTTGGGTCCAACCCTCCCAATCACAACAGAAGCTCCCTATAGAGGCAGGTGAAGGTGATACAGGTGGTATTCCCAGAAGTTGGACAACGCACCCCAGACCTTGAGCTGATAAAACACCAGTGGCGGATGCAGAAGAAGTCAGAAGGCAAACATCAAATGGCTGAGATAAATTTCACTTCGCTCTTCAGAATTTATGTTGCTTTCCTTCCTTTCACCTAGCCTTTTAATATTCCTTCTCTTGCTTCAATTACATTCAAACTAATTTACTACTTTCTCTTTTACTTTTTCTTTTTTATTCATATTTTATATTATTTTTTATTGTTATTTCAAATCTCACATTGCACTCTTGCCCTTGACTTACTCCATTTTGCCTTGTTCCTGCTTTCTTATTTTCATTGTAAATTTTATTTTCTCCCATACACCTTGTTCCTATTCCATATTCTTACTATTTCTCTTCCTTCTATCATCTCAAAAGCATTCTTGCTTCCCTTAATCAGCTCACATTATTTTTCCTGCTTTTATAATATTCTTCCTTTCCACCTATATAAATTGTGGCTTCTTGGGCGTGGATGTTACAGATATTGGTGTACTTCTTGAATGGTACTCCTTTTTGTTCACTATTTTTTGCACTTCAAATCTCATAGTTTCCTCTCCCGCTTTTTTACTCCATTTTGCTTTCCCCCTGCCTTGGCTTATTTGAGTTAGGAATTTTATTTTCCAGTTTCTTAGCCTAAATTCTTACTATTTTTCCTCCCCCTATTCTCTCAAAATCATTTTGCCCTACAGTAGATATCTCACATACTCTTTGTTTTTTTCTGTATAATATTCTTTTTCTTTTTCATCATTTTTTTATTGTTGTTCAGTCAAAGTTGTCTGATATTTTTTCCCATGGCTCTTCCATACCCGATCCCCCAACACTCCAACAGTCAATTCCCCCATATCCATGCTGATGTGTCCTATATGTGTGTTCTTTTGCTTGCCCTTCCCCTTCTTTCCCCTGTTACCTCCCACCCCCCACTCCTCTGTTCACTGTCACTTTGTTCTTTATTTCCAAGTATCTGGTTCTATTTTCCTCATGATTGTTTTCTTGACTTGGTTCTACTTACAGGTAAGATCATATGGTATTTCTCTTTCACTACCTGGTTTATTTCACTTAGCATGATGCTCTGTCGCAGATTTCGACCTGCAAAATCCGTGGGGGGACCGCCCCGATCGCGTGAATCAATCTTACCCAGAGACACGCTTAGAGGTGAGAATCCGGCGGCCACGGGTCTCCTCCACCATCCCCATCTTGGGGAGAAAGACCTCGTGGGTTGCTTAGCCGGGGCTTTTATTAGAGGCATTAAGACACATTTACATTGGATTGATTATTCATGGGATTAAGCAGAACAGGGGTAGGATTACTCATAGCAGGGCACAGCAAGCCAGAATTTTTTAAGATACATCTTTGCCAAATTCCTATTAGAGAATTTCCATTCCACAGACATGATCCACACTTGCTCACACGGGAATCACACGGAGCTGTGCTCAAGACGTGTAA
>PVJI01034287.1:0-10576 GCA_004026765.1 Micronycteris hirsuta | reverse complement strand
GGGGAGGGAGAGGATGCAAATAACTGTAATTGAACAACAATAAAGTAAAAAAAAATTTTGTTGGACATTTCATTCTGATTTCAGGTGACCCATTTTAATGTTTCTTTTTTGATAATTGATACAAAACTTCTTATAAAATTCTCTGTGTATTTGCTGAAAATGTCTTAATATTTTCTACTTCTAAAGCCTTTTGTTTTGTTCTGCTGCAGCAAATTGCAATGGCCATTTATTGTGAAATTTGTGGCATATATTCTTCCATTTTTTTTCTTTTTCTATTTTGGTCATAGTTCTAGTTTCTATATCTCCTCTCAATTCAGTTTCAGTTGCATGCCTTAATTTAAAAAAATTAATACTCTTTTAAACTGGAAAAGTGACTTGATCATAATTAAAATAAGTATTCAATTTGATTACCAATTATGATTTATGTAGGTATTACTATAACTGATGCTGTCCACATAAAATATTCAAATAAGCATCACAATGTTGGTTCATTCAAACTGTATCAATTCACTGACACTGACTAGATCAGTGATGTGTTAATGTGTAATATTAGAAATGGGACACATGCTTGTCATATGCACTTCAACACAGAGGATAATAGTATGATGCTATGTTAAAGTGAAGTGTATTCTTTTCTTATTCTACCTCATTGCTGGCATTATTGTTCATCTTTTTTTTTTTAAGATTTTATTTATTTATTTTCAGAGAGAGGAGAAGGGAGGAAGAAAGAGCAATGTATGGTTCCCTCTCACATGGCCCTCACTGGGGACCTGGCCCGCAACCCAGGCATGTGCCCCGACTGGGAATCGAACCGGGACCCTCTTTATTGTTCATCTTTACTTGGGAAATTCTTGATTCATCCTTTAGCCCTCAGACCATGTACAACTTCCTGTAGGATGCTTTCCCTGCCTTTTTTCCACTAGGATGCACCAATCAACCTGCTTAAATATTGCAATAAGTATCAAGACTCCAAGCTTGAGTCTTAGAACTTTATAAACATGCTTGATCATGACTTCCTAACTGGTGGAAAGGCTCTTTTCTAAGCCAGACACCCTAATGGAAGAAAAATGCAGGCCTAATAAAGGTCATTCAATAAGTAATAGCTTAGGTAATTCAAGGGCATGGGGATTTTGAGTATAGCATTGTGTTTGTCATTCATATTTGTCCCTTGCACTAGTATAGGCACATAAGGAGAGAAGGGCTTGTATGGTGATTAAAAAATAGAATCCTTAAATATCTGTGACATGTTGAAGAACCCAGGATCCACTCAACAGAATGTTATACAGAGGGTATGTACTAGTGAGCACCTCTCATGAGAGCTCCAGTCCATTGGGCAAGGACACAATGGTCCTTGGTCAGAGTGCATATCTTCACAAGCATATGTAGATACCCCATTGGGACTTTCAGAAATATCCAAGGCATACTTTAAAGAAGTCTCAGGTTTTCTTTTTTTAAAAGTTTATCCATTCATTCATTCAAGTGATTTAAAATTTAACTTAACTATGATTTAAGATATCACTTTTTATTGTTGTTCATGTGCAGTTTTCTCCATTTTACCCCCACGACACCCCCCGCCCCCATCCCTGCCTCCCACCCTCAAACCTACTCCCCTTCGGTGTTGTCCATGTTTCCTTTATACATGTTCTGTGATGCCCTTCTCCTATTTTCCCTCCTTATCCCTCTCTCCCCTCCCCTCTGGTCACTGTCATTTTGTTCTTTATTTCTATGTCTCTGGTTTATTTTGCTTGCTTGTTTGTTTTGTTGATTAGGTTCCACTGAGAACTCTGAGGTTTTCAATGAGTATATGAGAGTAAAATCTAGTGGAATCTTTATCACTGTTACTGCGGCTCCTTGAACAATGGTTTTACTCTTTAATACCAGATTATCAATGTGTGTATCTGATCAGACCTGGAGAAACCTAAGCTCCCACTATTTATGTTTATTTTCCCTACTTGAACCTTAGCTCTTTAAAAATATGAATCCTTTTTTCCTTTTAAAAAATTAATCTTGGTATCCTTGGTGTCAAACACTATTGGGAACACAATAGGTATACAATAAACGGTTAACTGAATGAAAGAATGAACACATTTTAAATAGAGCCATTTGAATCAATGTCCTGCCTTATTGTTTAATCCAGAGGAGCCACTATAATAGTGGACATTTCAGGCTATGCAGGAAGGGAGGTTATTGACCTGACAGACCAAAAGAGGGATATATTTTTCCACAAGCTAAATTTGCTGCACTCCAGAAAGAATATTATCTAGATCTGTAAGTTTTCTCCATACACATATAAAGCTTATCCTGACTCTTAATGAAGGAAGGGAAGATGGCTGTTGTGTATTTTTTATGCACCAAGACTTTGTTATCTATACCAAAGATGCTTTGTTTGAGAGAAAAAGGACTTTATCTGCATTTTGCTTTATTATAAACCCCCTTTCTCCTAGCATGCAAGGGCTTTAAAAAAAGATCAGGAGCTATAGAAATGAAAAACTTATTTCTTATTTCATAAACACCACAACAGGGGATGACCACAATGCCCATACAATGTCTTAACCTATCCATGAATGTGCTTGAATCAAAAACTCTAAAAGTCTCCTCAGTAACTATCCCAATTCCAAACAGACTCCATCTCTGTGCTCACACTGAGGTTAGAAGAGAGACTCATTTGCAGGAATAAGTTTGATGATAGGACTGAAAAAGGTTCCACAGGAAACCAGTGGTTCTACCAATCTGAATCTCAGGTCTCAAGAACTGCCAGGTGGTAATGTCTGTGGCTTTCTCCTCACAATACAAATCGAGGATGTTTGCAAAACTGCTATGGCTTATGAAGCAGACTAATTTTCCACTGATTCAGTCATTGAGGGCTTCCAAATTCTCTGTGGGTGTTAGAGCTTCTGTTTCCTAATGGTAGAGAAGAGAATGTTTTGTTTTGTTAGAATTAGCTTTTCTGGGGGGTTTCAAATACTCAGGTCTGAATAGGGTTGGAAGACAAAACTTTTCACCTACTGCACATGCTCACAACTCTTGTGTTTTCTGCGATAAGATTACTGGTTCCTTAGAATTCTTAGTTGACTTATTTCTTTCAGATCACTTTGTTCTGCCAGAACGTCACTTGTCCAATTAAACATAATTACCATTTTTATCCTTCTATGTGTCTTATTCATGCATTCATTCATTCATTCATCCACTAGAGAATTATTAATACCTACTGTGTGCAAAGTGCTACAAGATCTCAAGATATGTTAGATGCAGTGCCTACTTTCCCATACTTTGAAACCCAGTGGTCAAGAAAAACATATGCACAATAGGCATTTAAAAAAAGAATGAAAAAAATACCCACAAGGAAGTGCTATGAAAATACCAAGGTACGAGGAATTACTTCTAGTTAGGAAAGGAGAGCTTTGTGCAAAGGTGGCATTTGAAAGGTGGAGGAATTTCAGCTGGATAGAATGGCATGAACCACTGTTTAGAGAAAAATACGTAATGTCTTGGTTTGATTGAGCTGTAGATTAATTGCTATGCTGAAGCTGACTGGTACTATGAAAGCCCATTGTGTGTGTCTTTCCCAACTATGTGTTCAGTGATGTCATTTTGGTAGCTTAAAATTGACCATGGAATCATGGAACACCATGGAAATCAGCAAATGCTATAAATCTTCTTTTTGTTTGTTTGTTTTGTTCTTGTTTGTGTTTTGAAAGCTGATCTACCAGTACACCACTGGGTTTATTGCATTATAATTCTTATTACTTTAACCCTCATTGAATCTATGCTCATTGCCCTGAGACTTTCCAATTCTTCCCACTAGAGGCAGGAGATATTTTACTGCCCCCCTGATCTTGGGTTTTGGCAAGGTAAGCTGCCTTTGATCAATGGAATGTCAGCAGAGGTGATATGAGCAAACACTTGAAATGTACTTGCCTAGTTAAAATTTGTTCTTGGGCATCCCTTTATTTCAACATGAGAAAGATATTTTCTTGGCAACCTTGCTATTTCCTGAAGAATGAGAGATACATGGAATAGAGGTAAACTGGACCAATAGTTTGGAGCCAGCAGAACACATCCAAGATTAGCAGAGCCCAGCTGACCAATAGACATGTGAGCTGGAAATAAATGCTGAGATGTTGTATTTGTCATTTACAGAGCAACAGCTAAATGAATTGTGTTAGATTCTTATTATTGCTATAGCAAATTGCAACAACCTTAGTAATTTAAAATAATACAAATTTATTATTTTAAAGTTCTGGAGATTAGAAGTCTAACATAAGTTTTACAGGGCTACAAATGAAGATAATGGCAGGGATGGCTCCTTCTGAAGGCTTCAGGAAAGAATATGTTACTTGCCTCTTCCAGCTTCTAGGGACTGTTGGCATTCCTCGATTTATGGCTACATCACTCCAGTATCTGCTTCTGTTGTCTAGTGGTTTCTCCAGTCCCTGACCTTCTAGCTCCTCTCATAAGGACCCTTGTGATTACACTGGACCCACCTGGATAATCCATGATAACCTTCCCATCTCTCGATACTTAACTTAATCTTATCTGCAGTGCCCCCTTTACTATGTAAGCTAACACATTCACAGGTTCTAGGGATTAGGATATAGATATCTTTGGGGGCCACTATTTAACCTACCACCCTAATAAAGTTGGAGATTAAAATACATACGCATTTGGAATGGTGGAAAATATGCTGGAAAGATAAACATGGGTCAGTTGGTAGTACTTTGAATACACACTTTGTGGCATCCATCATGGTTTTATCTAGAAGACTGATATACTTAATGTTGTGCTTGAGGAAATATAATTTGGTGTCCTTGAGCAGGATGAATTTATGGGAAGAAACTAGAGGCAGGGAGGCTAGCACATACATTAGTACAGTAGAAAATTAATGAAGAGCTGAACCAAGGGTATGGCCATAGAAAATAATGAGAGGGATGCTTATTTTAGAAACTAAGTGATAAATCTAGAGTTGTGAGTTTGGGTAAATGTTGGTTACCTGTAATAGGGAAAAACAGGAAAATCAGGAATTCGGGCTAGGGTGGGTAGGATTCGGGAATGAGACGTGGATTGGAATACATAAATTATTTTTAAATGTTGAGTTTAAGGGGCTTGTACGATGTACATTTTCCCTTAATAAGACCATGAGCTACTTCAGATTGGTGACCAGTGATTAACTTTGTTCCTTCACTGTCTAACAGACTAATTGGCATTTGCTAGGTTCTCAGTACATGTTAATTGAAGGGTGAAAGGAGGGCAGGATGAAGAGAGGAGTTAGGGAAGAAAGTGACGAATGCTTGTCCTCCCACTCCTCACTCTGGGTGAGCCAACCTGATGGGTGGTTTGCAGTGCAGAGGCAATAGTCTGCAAACCAAGTACTCCAGGTTACTCTAATTCCAGTTTGGGAAAGTGTTCTTCTATCTTTTTTTCTAAATGGAGATTCCTTATAGGCAGCTAGCCCAATGAACAGTACAAATGAATATGCAACCAGATGGTACTTTACCACCACTGACTTTGCCAACACAGAGGGGGAAACAATAGGTATGTGTAGGTTCCAGAAGGTATTACAAGTATGAAGGTCCAAGGTAATATTTATGCATTAACCTAGATTTTTTCTCTTGTGATCTCATCCTTTATCAGAGGCACAAAGGCTTCTCAAATTTGTTTCAGTCCACCAATGGCTTTAGCTCTAATTATTCTATTATTTTAATTTTTGAAAAACAACACTAAAGAAAACCATTAGAACTAATAAATAAATTCAGTAAGTTGCAGGACACAGAATCACTATAAAGAAATATGTTGCGTTTCTATGTACCAATAACAAATGATCTGAAGGAGAAATTAAGAATAAAATCCTATTTACAGTTGCATCAGAAAGTATAGAATACCTAGGAATAAATTAACCAAAGAGGTGAAAGACTTGTACTCTGAAAACTAAGAAGTTGAAGAAGATACAAATAAATGGAAGGATATACTTTGCTCATAGATTGGAGGATTAATATTGTTAAAATGTCCTTACTACCTAAAGTGATATACAGATTCAATGCAATCCCTATTAAAATATGAATGGCATTCTTCTCAGAATTAGAGCAACTAATCTGAATATTTATATGGAATCACAAAAGACCCCAAATAGCCAAATAAATCTTGAGAAAGAATAAAGTGGGAGGCATCAAACTAAACTACAAAGCTTTAATAATAAAAATGATATGGTAGTGGCATAAATACAGATATATAGAGACAGAGAGATAGATATAGATAGATAGACCAATGGAACATAAAAGAGAGCCCAGAAATAAATCCTCACTTGCATGGTAAATTAATCTATAACAAGGGAGAAAAGGATATAAAATACAGTAATGAACAGTCTCTTCAATAAGTGGTATTGGGAAAACTGTACAGATACATATAAAAAATGAAAGTGGACCACTTTCTGATACCATAAATAAAAATAAAATAAAACTGGAATAAAAACTTAAATTTGAACAGAGACAGACATATGGAGAGCAGATGACAGCTAGTGGTGTGGGGAGGTTAGGGGGTGGAAGGATTGAACAAAAAAGAAAAAGGACTCATGGACATGGACAACAGTGTGGTAATTGCTGGTGTGGCCTATAAGGGGACTAAATGGTAATTCAAAAAATATATAATAAAGATTATATTTTAAAAAGACCTAAAACCATAAAATCCTAGAAGAAAACATAGGTAGTAAATACTTTGACATCTCTCTTAGCAATATCTTTTTGGATATGTCTCCTGGGATAGGGAAAGGGCAAAAAATTAAACAAATGGGACTATGTCAAATTAAAAAGGTTTTGCACAGCAAAGGAAATCATCAAAAACTGGAAAGACAACCTACTGAATGGGAGGACATATTTGCAAATGATACATCCAATAAAGGGTTAATATCCAAAATGTGTAAGGGACTCATACAATGTAACATACACACACATAAACCAAACAATTCAATTAAAAAACTGGGCAGAGGACCTGAATAGAAATTTCTCCAAAGAGAAATACAGACGGTCAATAGGCATAAGAAAAGGTGCTCAACATTGCTAATCATCAGAGAAATGCAAATTAAAACCAAAATGAGATATCACCTCACACCTGTCAGAATGGCTATCATCAATAAATTAACAAATGACAAGTGCTGGCGAGGATGTGGAGAAAAGGGAACCCTCGTGCACTGTTGGTGGGATTATAAATTAGTGCAGCAACTATGGACACAGTATGGAGATTCCTCAAAAAATTAGAGCTGCCATATGATCCAGCAATCCCACTTCTGGGTATTTATGCAAAGAAAACAAAAATACTAATTCAAAAAGCTATATGCACCCCTATATTTACTGCGGCATCACTAGCAACAGACAAGATTTGGAAGCCACCTAGATGTCCATCAATAAATGAATGGATAAAGAAGATGTGGTATATTATTCAGCAATAAAAAGGATGAAGTCTTGCCATTTGCGACAACATGGATGGTCCTAGAGGGTATTATGCTAAGTGAAATAAGTCGGACAGAAAGACAAATGCCATATGATTTCACTTATAATCTAAAACACCTCAAAACAAATGGATAAATAAAATAAAATAGAAACAGACCCGTAGATATAGAGAACAAGCTGATGACTGTCAAAGGCATGGAGGCTGAAAGATAGGAATAAAAAATAAGATAAAATAAAACTTTAAAAAACCTGACATGATGGCACTACTGAAGATGGGTGGCTCCAATGCCAGGGCATCTGAGATTGGTACATATACAGTTTAAGTTTCCACTGGGACCTTCATTCTGTTTGGTTAATCTCCCACTGTTTTTCTTCCTTTGGTGTGTCTGTCTTCAACAACTCACTCACCAAAACATCCCCCACCCCAAATGTACTGTTTTGTCTCATTTTACTTCTGAGTAACATTAATTTCCCCCTTCTTCAAAATGAGAGGCTCCCATGGCTCCATACTCTGGTCAGCAGTGCTGTTGATGCAATAGGATGAAGGAACCATGATAGTTTAGCATTCAAGATGACAGGGATGATATCAATAATGTCAAATGTTGTGGGTAAATGTCAGTAAGTAATGATCATTGGAAAACACAAAAAGATTTGGTTAGTGGAAGAATAAGGCCAGCCATTTGCTAGTGACCTTTAAGAATGAGGTTTCAATGAGGGCAGGGGCTAAAAGTTGGTAAAGAAGTGGAAGCCAAGAGGAGGGGATACTTTTTTGAGATGTTTGATGTTCAAACATAAAACAGTTTAAGATGGTAATAAGATAGCTGAAATATTTTTTTCAGAACAGGTAAAATCGTGCTTTATAAATACTAGTCAATTATGTAGTCTCGAAATGAAGTAATTTGTGTCACCAATAATTTGTGTATTGTTTTTTAATTAAATAGAAATACTAGAAATATTTAAGCCAGATGTGGTTATTGTTTATTTCCTATGTGAAAGAAGTCTTGATTTAAAATATTTCTAGCTATTGAGCTTTCTAGAACTCCAAGACTGTTTTTCAGCATGAAAGACTGAGGTGACACATACGCATTTATTTGAGCACATATGACAAATGTAATTCCCCTTCAAAAGCTTTAAACAAAATCAAGTACAAATTAATTTTGCCATTTCTTTGGTTGGCTTTATACTTGAAAAAATGGCAAGTACCTTGTTTATTATTTTCCACTGCTTCAGGGAAAATTGGTTCTTCTGATTTAAATCTGACAGAAGGTTAAATGAGAATGCAACCTAATATTGAATTTGTGAGGTTTTCATCAAATTAGCACTATTCCAACACAGAAAAGTCTTTCTCAGTATAATTACCAAAAGAAGTTATAGTTTGCTTCATGTTAAGACAGAAAAACAGTGATAGAACATTGATGTTCTAAAAAATTGAACAATAATATTCAAAGGTATAAACATTTTCCTTCCAGAAAATACTAATTGAATAATCCATTATTTTTCTTCTCACATTATTTGCTTGCTAGAAGCTGCATGAGGCTTGAAGCCCAGTAAAGCTTTAGGCTTATGCTATATGGTGGAAAGAGTAGAGCCTGGGCATTTGGAAGTGGAGTATGTGTTATGACTCTGCCATGCAATTTCATAGCTCAGAAATCACTTGCCTGAAAATTAAGAATACAATTACCATATGATCCAGCAACCCCTCTTCTGGATATCTACCCGAAAGTTTTGAAAATATTTACTTGCAAAGATACATGCACCTCTATGTTCATGTCCACATTATTCATGGTGGCCAAGACAGAGAAACAACTATAGTGTCTTTCAATAGATTGGATAAAGAAGAGGCAATAGATAAATACAATGGACTACTACTCAGTCATAAGAAAAGGTGGAATACTGCCATTTATGACAACATAGATAAGTCTTGAGAAAATTATGCTAAGCGAGTAAGTTGGACAGAAAAAGTTAAGAACCATATGATTTCACTCATATGTGGGATTTAAAACTGAAAGAAACAAATGAACAAATAAAAACTCATAGACACAGAAAACAGTATGATGGTTACCAGAGAGAAGGGGGATGGGAGTAGTAAAGGATGGGGGTCATATATGGTGATGGTAAAGTTAAGGGTGAAGAGCATCAGGCCAGTGCCAGCAGCTGCAGTAGGAAAGAAAAGTCCATACCTTAAGACAGGCTTGGACCAAATTCAGGGTTCTGAATTTGGCCCTTCTCACTTATAACCCCATGCTCCCCACCCCGAACCTGTGTTCTGTAGAAACACGAGGCTCTTTTTCTGTACTAAAAGATCACTCACTTTTTTTATATGGCCCTGTGACTCATCAGTATGCTCAGCAATTGGAAAATTCCTCCAGTTTCAGAGAAGTCTATGAGGATACCATCTGTGATATGTGCAGAAGAGACCTCAAATAATGTATAGTCTGACTCTCTGACTAAAACTGAAGCTTAGGGATTATGTCTGCTTCCTTCACTGAGTGGATGCTAAGTGTCTCAGAAAGTGCTTGCATGTAGCAGACATATCATATATGTAGTTGAATGAATGAACTTCATCCAAAATCATCCCAAATATCTGAGTGGGTCTGGGGCTTCTCTGCTGCCCCCAGATATTCCTAATCTGGCCACAACAAGGACAGAAACTAGGACCAGGTACATAGCACTTCAAACTCCTTGACAGGTTGTCTTCATGTGTTTTTCCAAACTCAGAATGGCCACAGGTCAGTGAGGAAGGAAGCAGAGTGCTTTTCATGGGAGAATGAAAATTCATAAAGTAGGACAATCACAGCAGCTCCAACAGTATATTCTGCAGGACTGGGCAGCAGGTAAGTACTAACTGTGCCTTATCCAATTAATCCCACCAAAACTATACAATTTTACTTTCTGTTACCCACTTTTCAGACAAGCAAACTGAGGCTCAGAGAGAGGATTGCATATTCCCAAGACACAAGCTGGGGTGGGCAGGGTCATGTTGTGCCACAGAGGGGACTATTGCTCACCTAGTGAAAAGCTGATCTAGGATATGTTGGATGGTGTTGAATGCTGCATAGGTGAACATGTAGGTAGTCATGTAAACCATGGTTCTATGTGGGAAGGCTGGCATCCAAGACACTATGGGACATTTCTGT